>BQNB010004986.1:0-100191 GCA_026074375.1 Tanacetum coccineum | reverse complement strand
CTTGAAAAACTCCTTTCATGTGGCTTAGAGAATTTTGTTCACTTTTGTGATTCAGGTTCTCGGCGGGAACTACTCCTCCACTGAACAAGTAAATTCCATTTAGTAGCTATTAGCCTACTATCTCATCATTGGGACTGAGGTTGACATAGGGGAGATCATTTACAGTGATCTCGTAACCAAGCTATTGAATAAGTCTAGGCTGAAATACGTTTCATACCCTACATTTATCTCATGTGCTTTACAAGTGTTACTGAGTTCTGACTACACTCAAGATAAAAATTTTGGGTTTTTACTTGGCATCCTAAGTAACTCTAATTTTACAAAAGACCCATCCAAAGTCACTAACATTGAATTGACGGCCCATATGATTGTTGTAAAAATCAGAGGAACTCAGTGTCTCCACCTCCTTTCTCTGGAAAGAAAGGGAAGTCTTAGACTGTGACTTCAACCTTACCCCAGTCACAGGGCCCTGAGGCTTCAGGAGCACTCTCTAAGAAGAGACAAAAGCCTAAGTCCAAAAATCCACCCACTAAGACCAAGGTAACACCACCCAAGCCAACGGAGGGTTCTGAGCAATCCCATTTAGTCTCCTTGGGAACCGTACCTGATCCCCATGATCTATAGAGAAACAAACAACTCGCTAGTACGAGATTACCTTCCACACTCGATGAGGGCACTCGTAAATCACAACCTTTGCCTGAGAGTACAACTATTAATCCTAAAGACTCAGTGGGAAACAAACAACCCATTAATACGGGACTAACTTCCACGGCTTCTGATGAAGGCACGGCTAAAACCATGCCGCGTCCTGAAAGGTCACTTGGGGACAAAGACTCATGGGGAAACAAACCACCCGCTGATATGGAACCAATCAACCCTACTGTTGCTGATCCTTCAGGCACTGGTGCTAAGTACCAGGTGGACCAGACCCAGTCCACTAGATTGAGGTACCAGTCCCTAACTGAAAACAAAGGCAAACCTTCGCATGAAGGGGAGCTGGATACCCAACCTTTGGTCCTCTCTACATATGCAGATGTTAGAGCCTTTCTCTTATCTGATGATGAAGCTCAAGAAAGTGAGGAGGATATCTTAGGAGCTGGTGAAGAGATGGATGAAGATCCTCAGACTGCTAGCATTGCTGAAACACACCATCAGTCTCCTCCACCTCAGGCAGACAAGCCTCAATCATCTCATGCTCCATCCACTGAAGCTTCAGACATTGACTCCTCCTGTGATGACATTCTCAAGAAATACGACAACACTCTTCCACTCACTGAACGCCAACTGGTAAAGTATCTTAGGAAGGTGTCAACTATGCTGTTTGACAAGATCACTAAGGATAACTAGGAAAAGCATGAAGAGGCCGTGGTCAATTATGCTAACCTCAAAGCATCCATTGATGAATACTATGATGAAAACATTGCTTATAGAGAACAGACTGACAAGCTAGTAGAAGCCTCCATGAGTTCTCTTGACAAAAGCAGTACCACCATCCGTGATCTCTACAAAGGCCTTAATGTCGTTACTGAGCTTCTCAAGGAAATCAACAATGCCGTTAAGGATGACCCTGTCATAAACAAGAAAATCAGTGAAGCCACTAAGTCATTCACCAATATCTCCACAAATATAACTGAGGTTTTATCCTTAGTCAAATGCTTCAACTTTTCTGATCTTTAGTCTTCTGTGAATGCTCTTCAGGCTCATGCTCTCAAACAAGTTGAAGAGCTAGCTGCTTGGGCCAAACTTCTACCAACATAGGCATGGAATCTTGGCTCTAGACTTTCAGGTCTTGAACGGGCTCAAAGCCACATCCAATTCAAGGTCACTGAGTGAATAGTCGCTCAGTGAGTTACAAAATAACCTAAGTGTAATTATCCTTTAACAATTCAAGGTCACTAAGTGAATAGTCGCTTAGTGAGTTACCTTCAAGATGCTCAGCCTGAGTCTGAAGTGGCCACGCCAACCTCCTGAAAATGGAGGGCTTTACCTGGTTTGAATCTATGTGGCTGTGGGTTCAAGCATCGTGGATTAGTAAGACAATGTGTCAGAAACCATGGTTACAAAAAAAAGGATAATACATTTTGGCCTTATTATCATAAATCAAGAAAATTATTATGTCAAGGGATTAAGGAGAGGAAAATGTTAACCTCGTAAACAACTATTAAAATTAGGTTAAGCATATCTATACCACATTATAAAGCATTTTTCACCTATTCTTGAAAAGAGTAGGAATTGAAAGTTGAATAATGTATAAGCCTTGGAAACTAAATGTACAAGCCTTGGAAACTAAAAATCGTGACATTAAATGTGTGATGAAAAACTTAGAAATGTACAAGTCTTGAAAACTAAATGTACAAGCCTTAAAAACTAATAATCTTAACATTAAATGTGTGATTGTTAATTTCATTGAATGCTAATTGTCAATTTGAAAGTTCAAATTAATAGCCTCATGCTTATATAAATCTATTATACCCATGACACAATTCTCATTCACTCCTTTCTCTCTCTACAACAAAACTCGGTTTCTCTCTAACCACCGCCGGCAGCCACCCACCACCATCGGTTGTCGCCCCACCGTCGTCAGCTGCCGCCGCTCCCCACCATCGCTGAACAGCTATCTGGCCAGAAAATATTTAAGTCGCCTCTGTTAGTGTTGCCAGAATATGTATGTATGTATTTTTCTTAAAGTTATTGTTAATATTAGTATGTGAAGATTTTGAATAATAAAAATCTTTATTTTTTATGTATTGAAGGTTTTGGATAGATCTATTTTTATATAAATATGAGTTGCTATAAGATCTTGACACTTTTTTGTAGATTCACTGCTGCCAGGTTATTGCCGGAATATTTACTGACGTCGCCGAAAAAATTGTCAGCGTAGCCGGAATCTTCGCCGACGTCACCGGAATACACACGGTGACCGCTGCCAAGATAGAAAATTTCTATTCTCAAAGTTATAATATATGTATAAATGGTTATTAGTAATAAAATTTATTTTGTACAATTTTGTTATTTTTTTGTTTTGTTTATAGAACTATGTATTTTTTATGTTTCGGAAGGTTTTGATTTCTATCCATTTCTTGTAAATTTGAGTTGTTATAAAATTTTGACATTTTTTTAGAACCTGTCACCGCTATCTCTGTTGTCGGAATCTTCGCCGGCGTTAACGAGTATAATTTGTTTGTGTTTGGTTGGTAAGTATTTTGATGAAATGATATGTACATCTTTGCGTTGTACATGATCGAGTGAAAGTGAATGCTAGAAAATGATTATTACTACAATTTGTTTGTTTTAGTTGTAAGTTTTTTCATATTTGTCGTTTAAAATTATTACGTAGATTTGTGTTCATTTTTTATTATACTTTTTGTTGTGTAGAGTGTATGTATATGTTTTGTACAAGCTAGATACTTAAACGTGTATAAATCTATACTCCTTATAAAGAAGATTTACCTAATTCTTGAAAAGTTGAAAATTATTTTTGGAAAGTGTTTAATCTTGACCACGGCTGGAAATTGAACATATTATACTAAGGGAATGATTGTAGCATGTATTATATTACGCGGTTTTGACGTTTAAAATAGGGAATGATTTTCTAGCTCATATATAAACCAAAACATCTCCACCTTCTTTATCTTCAACTCTCCTACGCACACACATTATCTTTTTATGTCATCTAACACAGATAACCATCTCTTCTTAAACACCCACACTACTAACCATCTCTTTTTTATGTAATCTTGATGACGACTGGAAATTGAACATATTACGCGGTTTTTTAAAATAAGAAATGATTTCCTAGCTCATATATATATACAAAAACATCTCCACCTTCTTTATCTTCAACTCTCCTACACACACGCTCTCTTTTTTATGTCATCTAACACATATAACCATCTCTTCTTACATACCCACACTACTAACCATTTGCTGCCCACCTTCCTTTATAAGAAAGACATTATATTTTAATATGGGAAACACTAATAAACATGGCACAAATAGAAATAATAACATAAATCGACTTACTAATATTATGTTTGGACTTTTTTATTTTGACTCAAACCATAACTCTTTTTTTTAATCGGCCGCTATTGCATATCGTTAATTATCACAATATTGCATATCGTTTTTTATTTTGACCCAAACAATCATATTGTTAACGTTACACGAAAAACTTACTACAATATTGCATATCGTGAATTATCGGCCGCTAGGGTTTTCCGCCGCTATACGCGGCTACTCGCCTAGTTTTTACAAATGAGCAAATATGGTCCACGACCACATATAAATCTATCATTTACTAATAAGCAAATATGATCCATGACTTAATACAAAATCAGTTTATGAACATTAATACTCATTAACTTCCCGGCTTACAAAAATTATTATCAACGAGTCATGCAGACCCGTGCGTTGCACATGGCTTGTGTCAATTTTTTTTGCATGGTGTGCGTATAATGGTCGCTTGCATTGTGATTTTGTCGAGTGTTGATTCACATAACATCGTTTGTGTAATAAATCCAAAGCAGCTAACAATGTATAAGAATATACGTTTTATTCATTTTATCATCAAGTACTTAGCTAATTAGAATTTGCCAAACAATAAACTTTCATTCGACTTTAACAATCTCGACCCGTGTGATGCACACGGGTTGTTTCTAATTGTTAATTTTGTAAAAAATCCCAAACACCCCCTTATCTGCTTCTAAGCAAGCTCGCTGCAAGCTTGCTGCAAGCTTGTTGCAACACCAAAAAGTATATTAATAACATATAGCCTTTATAATCATATCATTAAAATGCCAATTATAATTCAAAAAATATAACTTCGTATAGGAAAATGTTCAGCTTCAAGGTAACATTGGTCTACATGCTTTGTTTTCAATCATTTTGTATATTGTTATATTTATAATGGTTGTTAAAGAGATAAAATATAGTTTAACACTAAGCAAATAGATAAAAAGTT
Organism: Tanacetum coccineum; assembly: GCA_026074375.1. NCBI lineage: Eukaryota > Viridiplantae > Streptophyta > Magnoliopsida > Asterales > Asteraceae > Tanacetum > Tanacetum coccineum. Next base: position 95,231 of record BQNB010004986.1, on the reverse strand, counting down.
AATGATTTATAAGTCGTTACATATATATTCAGCTATTATCAAAAATCTTCAAGCACATATATCTTACAATCATCATTTGAATACAATAGCTGTTAGTTTCTCTTCCTAACATAAAAATAAATTTCACTTAGTAACAACAGAAAATAAGTTGTGATTCCAAGTCCAAACCTGTCTTTTTGCGTCTGCCAAAAACTAACAGCTTGATGGCCACAATCACTTCGTGGCCGTATTGCACCATCCATATAAGACAATCCTTCGCCTAGTGCTTCAACGTTGCTCGACCCCACACATTTAATTCAAGAAAACAGATAAAAAGTTAATGATTTATAAGTCGTTACATATATAATCAACTATTATCAAAAATCTTAAAGCACATATATCTTACAATCATCATTTGAATATACTCTAATACAGTAGCTGGTAGTTTCTTTTCCTAACATACAAATAAATTTCAATTAGTAACAATAGAAAATAAGATGTGATTCTAAGTCCAAACCTGTCTTTTTTGTGTCTGCTAAAAACTAACAACTGCTTGATGGGCACAATTAATTCGTGGCCTTATTGCACCATTCATATCAAACGATCCCGCACCTAGTGCTTCAATGCTGCTCGATCCCACACGTTCAATTCCCATATCGTATATCAAGAAAGGGTTGGGAGAACATTATTGCTGCCGATAGCCATGACCAATTTGTGGCTTCAGTGCAACTTAAATCTGCACAAAAAAGGTAGTTTATATATAACATTATATCACAAAAGAAATAGATAGATAAATGTTATTTTAGCCTTTGCCGCCTATCGTGAAAACATTAGAACTTTTATGAGTTATGGCCTTTGTACATTAGAACAAAGAACTATTGCAAAGAAGGAACGAAGATTAATATTACCTAGTCTGTAAATAGTATAAGAATTTTAGTAAGTAGTTATTAAATAACTCTAAGACATACTGTGGGTTTGAACACCATATTTACATGTAAGAAGACACCATTTTTTTAATAACAAACATACATATTAAATTACAGATACAGACATGCAATGAATAAATACCTGCAATCGGATAACGTTAAGAGCGACTTCCTCAAAACTGTAATACACAATCAAGAGTTGAATACCAAAATTTTACCCTATAACCTTGCAAGCCATGAAGACTACTTGGGCTGAGATTATCAGGATACCAATCACCCTTCCTTTCACTTATTAGCGGCCACATTACACCCCAAGAAAGGATTTCTCTGACTAACAATGATATATTAATCAAATACGGGCATATCATGCCGACGCCGACATAAGTTGCTGAAAAGTCGAAGAAAACTTGTTTCGACTCCTGCAAGCTGCTGCAATCTTGAAGCTTCCCATGTTCCGGACAGATTTGTACCATGGTTTTTGTTGATATGATATTATTTCTATGTGGTTGAGAGAGCATGGCTACATAGTAAGATAGATGTATCTTAGTTTTGTGCGCACGGGTTGCATATAATGGTTGCTTGCATAATGATCCTGTGAAATGATTACTTGCATAATGATATGTAGCTTCACTATTGATATGTTGGTATAAGGATTTAACATTTATTTTTGGCATTCAGACCCGTGCGTTGCACACGGGTTGTATCTAATTGTCGATTGCGTAAGGTTTTTCTGTGTTGGATAAGTGTAAGCATGCCGGTGCATGTAATTAAAACATCACACGTAATGTTTAGGTAGTTAAAGGAAGCTTAAACACATAGGGCTCTTTCGAAATACGTTTAAAAAACCGGAATGCGTTTCATCAATGTAATAGAAAACATGTTAGTTAAAACGCCATGTTGTTATTACGCACAATTGAAATGTTGCTAGAAACTTCCGGCTCTTGTGCACTCTTTCCACTCTCGTGTTCGTGTTTGTCCGGTTTTGACCATTTTCTTGTGATTTTTGCAATATCCGTACCTACACATTCACAAACAACAAAATACACAAATACAAGCATATTTTTGCACATTTTGATCATTTAAAGGCCATTTTTGGTATAAAAAGGATATGTGATTTCTCACATATCAAAATTCCCCAAACTAAGTGATTGTCGTATCCTCACGCAATATTATATGCTCTAAAACCAAATACCTCAAAACTTCCCCAAACTAATCCTTTGAAAAGTAGCAAAGTCTTTTGTGGGGAAAGTTAAGAAATCACAAGTTTTAAAACACCCTATTTTCCCATTTTTAAAAACTTTTTCCATTTTTATGATTTTTTTATGAAAACTAACTAGAATATTCCGACTTTCGTAATTTCCATAACCGTTTAGGGATCATAGAACAAGATGCATTTCGATCCGAGAATGCCCCAAAAAGGATAAATTTATCGTCCCCGACTTTTCACTTGCTATGCTCCAAACCAAGCATAAAATGAAAATCACCGCTAAATAATCAGTTAAGATGCTAAACACCACGACATATTTGTAACTTATAATGAACTTATCACAAACCCCATATTTATATATCTTAGTGAATGTGCCTATTTTGAATTCAACCAAGGGTTCAACAAATTTGCAAAATTCTTATGCTTTCACGTCCAAACCTAGAGAATAAGAATTTGAAGGGCGAGATCATCCCATGTAAGCGACTTCGTCGCGGCACATCCCGAACTCTTAACTGGCTAATGACCAGCTTTTTGATCTCCCCACAAAACTATACGGACTCACAGACCTTAATGTCAAAAACTCTCAAATATCCCCCGTATATACATACTTATATTAAAAAACTTTAAAATGAAATAGACAACGTTCGAAAAGAATATTTAAATTTAACAAAAAAAATCTATATATTACTATCGAAACCTAAATTAGAACATAACATTTATGCAATTGTAACCCTCGACCTTTTAGAAGGCTGCAACATCGGTTGTGAGCCAGCAAGATGCAGCAAACTTTTATCAGTCTCAGATTATTATTACTATGTGCCTTATTTAGAAAACTGCAACATCGGTTGTGAGCCGGCAAGATGCACTAAACTTTTATTAGCCCACAGTTTTTATTATTATTATTATCATTTTTTTATTACTTTATATAGAAGACTTCTTTTTGAAAAATTCAAGTATAAGTTTGAACTAAGACTAAAATTTTTGTTGTATATATTAACATAAAAAATGTTGATTTAATGATTTAATCACCAAATTAAGCAACTTATTATTAATCCTCTAGGAGCTTAATGGTGTGAAAAAGCCACAAATTACATATAGTGAGCTCTTCTTAAGATTTCCAATAATCCTGTTAAAGCATACCCACTCATACTTAGCTCTAATCATTTTTGTTCTTCCAGAATTTCCGCGAACGGTTAACCTAAAAGATAAAGTAACAAGCTATAGCTCAACATGCACAGAACTGGGTTCAAAATTTATTCTTATTACAACCCAGCAGGAAATTCAAAATTGTGGAGACATACTATACCTTTTTCGGGGGGAGGGGGTTTAATTTTGTTATTTCTATATTAATTGATGTTTATGCTTTAATGTTTAGCCTTTAATATACCCAAATACATAGTTATAATCATTGTTGGGACATAAGACCAACCGTTTTTAAAATATTTAGTCATATATGAGCGTGTTATATCTCTATATACTTTTATAAATTTAATAATCTATTAAAACTAGTATAACTTTGGCTACGAGGGTTCGTTTCAGGCCCAGGACCAGGCAAATCGAAGCTTGAAACAAGGAGAACGTCGTGGTAAAACTTCCTACGGCGGTTTATGAAACATTAGATCCCAAAAACACTCTATTTTATTAGTTATTTACATTTTATGTTTTTTTTCCATTTTTTTGAAAATTGTTTTCGGGCTAACGTCCGGCCCTTTTGCCTTTTAGGCATGTTTAATGTTTCTTGGCCTATTTAATAATCATGTTGTAATGCTAGAATAACCAGTTCTAAAATATACGAAAAGTCTAATTTTGGAAAGATCTCGATTCTGAGTATTCATTGAATCAACGATAGTTAGAAGATTTCGTGTGAATTAACAGGTTTAATTTTTAATTTCTGTAGTATTTGGTGTTTATGCTTTAAGGTTTAGCCTTTTATATACCCAAATGCATGGTTATAATCATTGCAGGGGCATAACACCAACCGTTTATAAAAGATTTAGTCATCTATGAGCTTTTATACCTATAAAATACTTGTCTAAATGTAATACTCTATTACATATCACAAAAGTACGTGATACTCAACCATTAAACGTGAAAACCTCATCTAAAATGTTATTAAGTACTTATAAAATCAGAATCCTATAAAAATATAGTAAAATTTGAATACTAGGAAACCCCCCCGGCAAAGACCTTTGAACACATTTTATAGACATACTATACCTATTTCGAGGGGGGTTTTCAATTTTGTTATTTCTGTATTATTTGGTGTTTATGCTTTAATGTTTAGCCTTTAATATACCAAAATACATAGTTATAATCATTGTAGGGACATAATACCAACCGTTTTTAAAATATTTAGTCATATATGAGCGTGTTATATCTCTATATACTTGTATAAATGTAATAATCTATTAAAACTAGTATAACTTGGGCTACGAGGGTCCGTTTCAGGCCCAGGACCAGGCCAATCGAAGCTTGAAACAAGGAGAACGTCGTGGTAAACCAAACACACCCTTTGTGTTATAAACATCAAAACCAAACGCCCCTATGGCTGTTAACTGCTAACCCAAACACACCCTAATCTAGTACTATGAAACCAAACGCACTCTTGGTGCTGATTACCACATCCAAACGCACCCCTTGGGTGTTATAAACACCAAACGCACCCTATGTTGCTGGATTGAAAGCCAAACGTACCTTTGGTGCAGTTTCTAAAACCAAACGCACCCTACTCACAGAAAACAACCCAAACGCACCCTTTTGTGGTGTTTAATAAACCAACACACCCTGTTGGTGCTTAATAAAACCACACCACCCTATTTGGTGCTTCTGCCAAACCCAACGCACCCTGGTGGTGTTTGATGGGGATGGTGGTGTGCGTTGTGGGTGGAGGTGATGGTGACGAGAGAGAGATGGTGGTGAAGGTGGTGACGAGGTGGTAAGATGATGAAGGTGGTTGTGATGTGGTGATGATGAAGGTGGTAACGTGGTGATGATGAAGGTGGTTGTGAAGATGATGATGACCATGGTGCTGTGGTGGTGGCGTGGTGGTGACGCGATGATGGGGCTGCGGTGGTGACTGGTGGTTACGGCTGCGATGGTGATGTGGCAGCGGGGTGGGGAGATGATGTTGATGTGGTGATTGTTGTGGTAGCGTTGGATTCGCCGGAGTTTGGCCAGAGTGGTGGTGACGGCGCCTGATTTTAGAGAGGGGGAATATGGGGCTATAATGAAATAACCCTATACTTTTCTTTTTATATATATTAGAAAGTTTTTTTTTAATGTGACAAGTCTAATATAGTTTGGGGTTGAAACTGTAAATATTACCACAGGGACCTAAAGATGCTAAAATTTTGTTAATATAATGGTTCGGGGACTCGTTTAAGCTACTCAACGGATGATTCAAAAACACGAAACTTGCGCCATTGCGTCCACCAAATGATTTTTCTATGATAAAAATGAGTAATTTACACGACTAGTATTTTATAAATGTTTTATAAAATTTATTTAAATGTTTATTATTCATTGGTGTAGCCATCGGGTATCACGGGCAAGCTTTGTCCGTAAAATAAAACTTTAATTTAAATATTCGCGTTTTTTTAAATAAACGCTTTTGAATAAAGTATTAAATAATTTATTAAACATTTTTATTTAATAAAAAGTGATAATTAAATAGGGATGAGCAAAAGAACCAAAGAACCGGATCGGAACCAAGAACCAAACCGGAACCGATAAGAACCAAACCGAAACCAGAACCATCGGTTCCGGTTCCGGTTCTTGATTTTGAGATTTTTTCGGTTCTTGGTTTGGTTCGGTTCGGTTCCACCGGTTCTCGGTTCCTGAACCAAATATCCAATTATTCTAAAATTAGGTAATAATTTCCCATACTTCAATTATACGCTCCAATATTCCAATTCCATAAAAAAACCTATGGCCTACTTTATAAACACAGCCAAACACCTTGAACCCTAACCTTTAATCTATTAAAATCATTATCAAAACAATGGAGGTAAGTTTTATTTTTGATTTTTATTTGCATTCTTGCTTCACGATCTTAAACATGTCTAATTCTTTTCTTTGTATAATGATTTTATGTATTTCGCGGTTTTGTTAGATCCAACTAAGAAGTGTCACTTACTTGCTCATGGTTTTAGAAAAATTATTAGTTATGATATATCTAAAGAAAAACCTATGAGCAATAAAGAACTTGAGAGCAAGGTTGAGGATATGGTTGAAGAGGTTAAGACTAAAATGGGAGAGTTATTTGGAACGTATAAAGAAAGGTTTGATTTTCTATCGTCAAATTCGAGTATGGGTGAGCACATGGAATCCGAAGTTACATCCCCTAATAATGGAGATAATGACTTCTTAAATGATTATTATAATGTTGATGCTACTAGCTCGTATGAAACCGAAACAGAGTTAGATAGATACCTTAGAGAGCCGAAGATTGAATTACGTAAAGGTCAGAGCCTTGACATTCTCCAATGGTGGAAAGTAAATGGTCCTCGCTTTCCTATTGTTTCAAAAATGGCTAGAGGTAACAACAATTTATTTTATACGAATGTTACATTGTTATACCTTTTACTTGCATATTAGTGTAATCTGTAATAGTTTTGTGATTTTGTGTTATATATATTTTTGTGATAGATATCTTGGCAATTCAAATTTCAACTGTGGCATCTGAAGCGGCGTTTAGTACGGGTGGACGTGTATTAGACCCCTATAGAACTCGCTTGTCAACGACGATTGTTGAAGCTTTGATTTGCACCCAAGATTGGGTGAGAAAGTCGAGAACGCAAATTAATTGGGATGATGTTGAAGATCTTATTAAAGACGATGAGATTGTGAAAGATATGGAAGAACAATTAGAGAAACTAACCGAAAGAGATAAAGCGAAACAAACGGGGGAAATATAAACGTTTCTAGTTATTTTGTTGGACAAAGTTTGAAGTTATTTTATTTTGTTTTTCAGATTGTTATGCAATTATTGAACTTGTGTAAGTTGTAACTATAGAATGGTTGTTTATTTTAACTTATGCATTAGTTGTTAAATGATATTGCTTTTAGCATAAATGGTTGCAAATGCTTTAAAAAATATATTTTTTTGCTTTTTATTGGCTTAATTCATTAGTGCATGAGATTTTTTTCTTATAGATATCGGTTCCTATCCGGGTAGAACCGGTGGAACCGGAACCAGAACCGGGACCGGAACCGGAACCAAAAAAAACTATTTGGTTCGGTTCTCGGTTCCTATTTTTCTTAAAATTTCGGTTCTCGGATCCATCGGTTCCGGTTCCAGTTCCACCGGTTCTAGACCCATGCTCATCCCTAATTGTCTTGACGTGGTGGTTCAATCAGCCACATAGATCATAATATGTAGATAATACCGGAATAGGATTTGCTTTTATCTTGAGTACGTCCCCTCGCAAAGACACGCTCGATGATGAGATTAGGATCTTATCCCACTCATAGATCTACGTAGGAATAAGCACGTACCTTTGTATGTCGCGCATTCGTTAATTTCTTCTTATTGTAATCCGATCTCTAAAAGCTTCTAAGTTAGTGAATATTTATGTTTTGCTTGTTGCCTACAGCTTCTAGATCTTATCTTGTTACCGACCATCATTCTTTGCTTTCGAATAAATTTCTTCTCAAAGAAAATTAAAGAGATTCATATTACATTTTGGTACAACTAAAACTTAAAGTTCTCAAAAGAAAAGGCATAAGAACGGCATTAGACAAAACTCGCTTATAAGAAAATCAAAATAATCAACAGAACATGAATTTGCAGGAGACCAAGCTGAGAATGTACATCATACACAAAATAATAATTCAACGCGTTCCAAACAGCTAATGTCAATTTCACTGCTAAGGTTGAGAAGACACCTGTGGCGTTTTAAGTGATGATATGAGCTCTTTATGTGGGGCCCGTTGTGTACGACATAAGGGTTGTTGCGTCCGCAGGTTTTAGAGGTTTAGGGTTGTCAATTTAATTTTACGAGTTGGGTGTTTTTGGTTTTGGTTATGTTGTTTTTGGTTTAGTTGAAATAGGGTTTTAAGGTTAAGTAACTTGATATATATGATGTAATCAAAGCTTTTGGTAATTAATTTCACTTAGTAATATGTTATTATCTAAGTCAAGTTGGGTAAGTATTAACGGAATTTGGAATGGGGATCGATGTTGTTTTGTGATGTAATAGTATATATTTGGAAATGGGAGATGATGCTTTGTAATGTAATAGTATATATTCGGAATGGGGAGATAATATGTATTGCGATTTGTCACAACAAATTTGATCGTTTGTTTTAATCTTAGTGATACCGGAACAAGACGCACAATATACATATCACAGTTACACCTTAGCTGAAAAATGTACATGTAGCCGATGTTCATTGTGTTATTATTCAACATTTTGTGCATTGTGTTATTAGCCTATGTTTCATTATGTACATGTAACCACTTGGGGTGCTTTTTTTCTAATTAATTAGTAGGCCAGAACATGTTTCCTTTAATTACGGAGACTCACAAAAACCTTTCTTTTTCCATCAAGAGCAACATATGTACAATATACCTTGAAAAAAGGCTGAACTTGAACTTCTTGTTAATTGGCCAGTGCTTGGAATAGTATTAAACCTTTGAGGCAAAATTGTATTGCACACACAATCATAGTATGTTGTCATAAATTTAATAAATAATCCTTTCTAAAGAAGTACGTAATAAAAGTAGTTGTTCTAAGTTACTAACATAATACGCAACTTACAGTTAGTTACGTCAAAAAGCGGTCGTCTATTGTGAGTTGCTCGGTTTGCCTCATTGCTAGAATTGTAGTAGATGCACCTTTTAGGTAATACAAATTTTGAATATTAACAAAAAGACTGAGCATGTTAAACATTTGTGCTTTAATGATTTATGATTTTTCAAATAATATATGTAGTTATTATTACATATGAAGTTGCGTTGACAAAATATCTAAGATTGTATTTCATTATATGTTTTTTATACCTGGAAGCTTGTTTTTGTGTAGAGATGCGTTTTTCGAAGATGACTTTACATTGGCAACTTTCATTTAGTGGATCAATAATGAATACCAAACAAAAAATATTATACAGAATTTTAAAACAAACACTTTATTATTCGGTTTCTTTTTGTATAGAGAAACATACAATTGAGTATTTCTTCCAAAGAAACTCTTTTTTTTGGAACTGGTGTCAGCAATTCTGACAAAGGGATTCTTCGGTTGAAATGTTGAGGTTTAACCACTTTATCTGGCGAAGGGACATTTTGGTATGATTGTTGCGTCTTTTGATTAGACAACACCTTTTGTTTACGTTTTCTTGAATCTTTTTGATTGTTTTCAGCCATAGTAATAGTGTAGTACCACTACTTTGATTAAACACCAAATATGTAAGTTTGAAGTTGTGAGGTTAACATTTTATTTAACACACACTATGTTGATATAACTTGTGTAATGAGATACAATATATAAGGATGTCTATTAATGTGATTGCAAATCATGATTTTGAAAAGTATTGTTTGAATTAGTGAGAATTGGTCAACCTGATAAGTTAATCATAATTGTTTCATTTCACATTAATGAAGGATGTCTATTAATGTGATTGCAAATTTAAATTTTGAAAACTATTGTTTGAATTAGTGAGAATCGGTCAACATGAGAAGTTAATCATAATTGTTTCATTTAACATTAATTAACATAAAATTAGTAAAGTAACTAAAAATTAAAACACTAAAGTTTCATTCTTTGTGATATCCGAAATGTATGTAATCGAGTAAAAACTTAAGTATTACGTTTATATGAAGTTATCGTGTTACTCTAAAGTATACACCAAAACAAATCACATCTACTCGATATACATTTTTAGAAAAGTGGAAAACAAATTAACCGTGGTGATTACTTAAGTTGTTGAAAGCTCAATCTGCAGGGAAGATGTTGAGATCCAAAACGTAATCTTCACTTAAGTCATGTCCCATTGCGTGCGTAGTTCATTGATCAAGCATCTGCTTTAATTCCCTTGCCTTCATACCTTTTAGAACTTTTTCACACTTTCATTATCCCCAATATTAAGTTTCAGGCCAGGCAATAAGAAAGATTCAGCAACTCTTCTGTAGCAATTTAATAAAAACGACTAAATAAAAACAATGAGTATACATCGTATTACATTCCTAATAATTTGTTAGTTTAGGAAAAAACATATGTTCGATACCTTGGTTTTCCTGCTAAGATTGACCTCCTTCAAAAATTGATGCAAAAAAGTTAATTGCCTCATCAACTTTAGTATTTAGTTCGTTAGCCTTTTCATGACTAAGTCCGTCATGTTTCTTTGGCTCGGGCAATGGTTTCACAGAATCCGTGCTTGGAACATGGTTTTTTGAAGTTACTCCAAGGGAAGATTTGAGTGCATCTTCAGAAAGTTTGGAGTTTGAAGATGCTATGGGTATATGGTTTTTGTGATTGTTGATAGGTGTATTATGTTAGTCATAAAGGGTATTTATAAGGATGATAGTGGTTTGTATATTTACACATGATATCCTTTACATTTAATACATTTGCATAAGTAATATAGGTAAATGAAACAAAAGGGATACTATGAAACTATATATAGAAATGATATTATAGAATGCTATTTTATTGTTTAATGTGAAATAAATCATAACAAAATATGAAGGGAAAACATTCCCAAATATGCTATTAAAAAAACGTTTCAAAATAATATTAGATAATTTTTAAACATTGACTTAAAATTAAACATTCATTTATTGATTGATCTTCAATACGTAAAATCAAAATCCGTCATCATTATTTTCGTCATCTGTATCATCATCACTTGCGTCTTCATCATCACTAAAGTCGTCCAACTCATCCATCTCATCTGAAGGTTCATCTGAAGGTTCATCTTCGTCAGTATTATTATCAGCATCTTCTAAATCAATTCTAACGTCATCATCGATTCCTTCCTTATTGATATTGTTAGTGTCAAAGTCATTATCTTGAATAAAACTTTTGGTTATTCTAAACAGCTGTCTTCATTCTGAATCTCTCAATCAGACAATATGCGTATGATTTGGAAGTGAACTCCTTGGTTTCTTTTTGGGACCGAGTAAATGAAATTGGGTCATTTCGTAAATTAAAGTCCTACATAAAAATGGTATAGTGTTGGCACAATTAGTAATTTCCGTGTTCACCTAAAAGATGTAAAGCAGAGGTTGAAGAAAACTTTAGTATTTTGATATATTCATACTTTTTTTCATTCTTTCCTTTCTTTTAAATGTCGACATCAACCATTTTTGTATCCGCTAATGACTCTCCCTTCTCTTCATCAGAAGAAAACAATCTCAAATACTTGATTCTTGTTCATAACAACATCTTTAAAAATTAAACTGCCACGTTTTCGGTTACTGGGGACAACATACACATTTGTATAGTTTTGTAAATTAATAATGTCAATAGTATTTTATCTGTATATTTAAAGGAGGTAATGACATTTTATTTAGCTAATGTATATGAATGAAATTCTTACGGCGTCTTCGTCAGTATGTCATTAATAGGTATTATCTTTGGTGGAGTCATCAAATATACCGTTGGTTGTTTCTTGGTTGTTTGTTTGTGTGCGTGACCTTCATTAAGAAACACATCTAAATTTTTAAAAATTATTTAAAATCAACCAACATTATTTATAATCACATATGATAAAACATAAAAACTCTTTTAAAATGTTTGTATATATATACAACATGGTGTACCTTGGATGCTTTGTTGCTTATCCATCATGTTTTCTGTGATAAGTGTTTTTGATGTTCACCCTACCAAGGTGATAGGGTTGTGATTGTGATTAAGACATAAATATGAGTTGGATGTGTGATAGTACATAAAGTTTTTTTAATTGTAGATACAATAATAGTTGTACACAACTCAAATATAGAAAATATTTGTTATTTTATTTTTGAAACCAAAATGTCAACCCATTTATGTGTTAGTTTTTAATGAAGATGTTTAAAAAAGACCACAACATTCTAAATTATCTATAACACTGTGTGAAACAACAGGCCCTAAGCAACTCTTTTACATATGTATGAAGAAGAAAGTAGAGGGAATCGAGACATTTGTATTTCATTTAGGTGAATCAAACTACCAATTTAGGTTGAGGCCTCTATTGATAGGATTCATATGCATGTATTTAAGATAATATAATGAGAGGATACAAAGTGAAAGGTTAGGGAGGTTAAGGAATGTGGCTAGCACAATAATACTGTTCATACACTCCTTTGGATATCCATCATTAGTTTCATACGCTTAAATGTGTTGCCTCGTTAAAAAACCATGCTTGGAAAACCCTGTGGGACAAAACCATAGCTAAGGAAAAAAGAGTGCAACGCGTATATTCTCCCTCTGACGTATATTCTCCCTCTGATGATTAGATCACTTAAGTTCATTGAGTCTTCGCATTCCAGTGAACCAACTTCTTAAATGTTGCAGTAGGAAGTGCCTTGGTAAATAAGTCTGTTTGGTTATCACTTGAAAGAACTTCTGTAGAATATGCTTGGTTTTGTCACCTTTGAAGTATTTGTCCTTAAGTTAAGCAATACATGTTGTATTATCTTCATGTACAACTGTGGGAGCCTCCTTGATGATAAAACCTCTACATGATGCACGAATATGTTGTATTCACTTCTCAACTGACACTTTCCCCGACTAGCTTCATGGCTGTATGTCAAGAGTTGCGTATTCGTGTTGAAGTGGCACTTCATTGTTGCTTTATGGAATTGTGAAAAACATATCCGGGTTGGGTGGGGATCCGTTATATATCCTGCTTTGCAAAAACAACTAGATTTCATTCGGATGGGGTTAGTATAATAATACAACTCCCATATATGTACCTTGAACGTATGTGAACCCCAAATAAAAATATTTGTTTCACCCCCACTCCCATTGTCTTCTTGTTGGACACGTGCTTTATTCCTTCGCCAATAAGTTCACTGGAATATGATATATCGTGTAATGAATTGACTCACAGAAATACAAGCACCCCATTGCACTTAAACTAGGTTCTTATGGACCAAGGAATTTCCTCATCGTCATTTGTTGGTTAGATAATGGTCCTTTTCATTATGATAGGGTTCCTTACAACCCATCAGGGTCGTGCTCAAAGATGGGAGATTTATCTTTATAAATATTATTTTAACATTTATCTGTGTTATGAATTTGGTTAATCGGGATTCTCGTTAGTATGTTCAATTTATGATCCATACCATAAAATGGTTTTTCTCACAGCGTTAATCTTTATCTCAAATTCTTTCTTGAAGCATTCAACTGCCTTGCCTTTGTGACCTCCGTGGAGTTTTGATATATTCAAATCATCAATAAATACGCAAAATTTTACAATATTAATGTTCAGATTCTTTTTTATAAAAATAAATGCACATGGGCCGAATCATTTTTTGTATCATACCTTTAATAAATATTCATAAGGCTGGATTGTATACTCATATGCTCAAACATGAATTATATTCAATACAATTCATAGTAGTTTTCTGAGAACTTTTCTTATAAGATTGTAAAGCATTAAATATGCATTAGGATTCTTCATGCATCTTATCTTGTAAATAAAATCTCTTACTCCAACAATGAGCTATATTTATTTATTTTTGTGAAAGAAATCAATTATTTGTCACATGCCAGACTTAAACTTATTATTAAAATCATTATTTGATTCCTGCACATGTGAACATGTATAATCTAAATGATAATAGTTTTAAGTCTTTGAGAGAATATAGTGTGTCGTCACTTGTATCTAGGCCATAGTTTAATTTGCTTGTCCCATATAGACCAAATGTTATCCTATAAGGTGTATACATTATGTATATGGACTCTAAGTCTCAAACAATGTGTTCTTCACATGGCTTGATATGTGTGAAAACACAATATCCGTTTTTATATCAAAAATGACCTAAATAAGACAATATTATTGCTTAAATATGCTTGTATATTGCGTGTTTTGTCTTTGTAATTTTGTAGGAGTGATCTAATGCAAATATCGCAAGAAAACGGTCAAAACCGGACAAACACGAACACGGGAGCGGATAGAGTGTACAAGAGCCGGGAGAATGCTTTCGAGGTCAACCAAAGTCAACCATTGGTCAAGTACAAGAAGACAAAAATCCTCAAATTACCCAAATTTTCCCTTAATGTTAAACCAAATTCATAAAAACCCCTAAAACCCTAACACCGTTATCTTTTTCATAATAAAAGATAACCGGTCGTTAAATTCTTTATAAACCAAGCTCGAACCAATTACCCAGGCCCCAATCTTTATTAGCCCAAAGTCAACGAGTATATGCCAGGTCAAAGAAATCAAAAACACACACTTATAAAAATACAAAAAAAAAATAAAAATGAATACGCGGGTAATGTGGTTTTTTACTTTCTCCATCTTCTCATTTAACCTCCGGTCAAAATCAAAGGGCGAAGGTAAATTGAGGACGTGGCTTAGTATTTCAAGCCCAATATCCAAGTGATTTTATTACGTCATCCAAGGCTCTCATTGGCATAAAAACCAAAAGTCTGACTCACAAGGCATGGAAAGAAACACATGGGGAAATGGATTTTTACACTAAAGTTAGTGCAAAAGAAGTACAAATAGACTGACACACAGAATGCCATGTTGGCAATCCATGTGATCAAATCTAATCCAACGACTCAGAGTTATGATCCAATGATTGAAATTAAAGGAAGGGCCAGGATGAATGAGAGCGTCTAACACCCTCAGGGACCTAGAGAAGCTTTTCTCAGCACTTATATTAAAGGAAGTCTCCTCCTACAAAGGCATCTAGGAGTAGTTTTTGTAGCTTTTAAATTAGGCTTTTAAATTTTGTAATTTTCTTTCAAGTATGTTTTTATAAATGTAATTTCATTTATTTCATTTTTGTAATAAGCAATCTTCTATTAAAATAAAGGTTTTAAATTCCTGCATAGGGGGTCATTAAATTTTCTTAAAATAGTTAAATAAGCTTGTTTTGTTCAAATAAGCTCTTAAGCTACTCAAAAGCTGTTCATTTACTCAACTAAGCTGTAATAAGCTTAGTTGAGCTTTTAAGACACAAATTCTCCCTCAATTACCTCAGCTTAAAAATGGATGATGGACCAAACCTGGAAGGGTCCATAGACCTTACTAGCTTATTCTAAATAAGCCAGAGCTTGTAGACATAAGCTCTATTTGAGCATTAGTCCCTGGTTAGCTGGGATTCAGGTTCTATATCTATTTACAATTTTCTGTCTTTAATAATTAGTTTAAATTTGCGTTATTAGTTTAATTATGTTTATACTTTGCTTATTCCTGTCCTAGCTTGTTTATTAATGCTTATTGTAGAAATTTTGAGCTTATTGAGTTTGATTTGTAGTCTTAAATCTTTGTTTTCATAATCTGTTATAAATTAGTGAAAAAACCAAAAAAATATTAGTTTAGCTATTAGCTTATTAATCTGGCTTATTTGCTGCTTATATCTGCTTATTAGTCACATTGTTAACTTGTCATTATCTGGTACTAAGGAATTAAGCTCTTAATTTAAATCTAATAAACTTAAATGAATTTTAGAAAAATTAAGGGAGTGTTTGGATCAACAGTTCTAACCTCAAGTTAAGAACTGCTTGTGGCTTTTGGTTTGTTGATTTTTGATTTTAATATCTCATGTAGTTTGATAGGAGAGGTCTTAATAAGTAATTAGTGTTAATTAGTTTTTGATAGGTTAGATTCACTAGTTCATAATCTGTTAAGTATTAATTTGCATAAATTCAGCTTACTTCAGTTTAGGATAATAATTTCTTTAAATGCTTTAGTTTCATGTCGTAAGAGAGTTTAGGATTGTTACTTTGGTCGCAAATAGAAGGATTTTGAGTTTAGGTCACTCTTTGTGTCAATTGCATCAATGGCTTAGAATACAAAAATGCCAATTTCAAGTTCAAATTTCAGAGCGGTTAAATTCCGTATTAGGTTTACTTTGGAATATAGTTTTCTATAGTTAATTGTTATTATGTTTAATAGCTTAGTTTTTCTAATAAGTTCATTTGATTATTTTGTTTTTTAAGGCTACAATTTAGCCATTTGTTTTTCTAAAAGTTCAGCAATAATAGTGTTTATAAGGCCAATTTTCAAACAGTCTTTTGCATTAAGCAAATGAATTTCAAATGATTTCAAAAAGCTGTTTTTAAAATGTCTTAAGTTCAAGTTTTAAGTAGGAATAGGGCTTATTGTCATAAGGTTCCATTTGAGTACTTATTTTTAAGCCCAAAGTAGATGTCTGTCTATTTGGTTTGCAGTTTTATTTTAAGTGCTTAATCTGCTTATTTCCTTTCCTTTTGCTTATTTTCTTGTTTAAACTAGCCTATTAGTTTTAATATAGTTTGCTTTCCTAGCTTTTAGCTTATTGTTAGCTTTTTAAGTTGACAATTTTTAGATAAAGTCAAAAGTTAATAAAATAGTTTTAAGAGTTTTTCCGTTCTTATAGCCTGTTTTAGTTATTTAGTGATTTTCAAAAATAATTTCTTTTATCAAAGTTGTTTGTTTTTAGGTTTTCTACAACTTTGTTTTTATAAGTTTTCAAAAAAAAGGGAAGATGGGAAATCAGGGTGAGGCAAGGCTCGATACCCTGACCTAACTTCATAACCTTTATGTGCATACACAACACCACAACCTCTTCTTACCATCGTGCCCTTGGGTCTCTTTTCTTTATCGGTTTGCAAAATCTAATTACGTTTATACATTTTAACCTCTTTAGGTACAATAAGTGTTTAGCTATCTACACAGCTTATGCGATACAGCTGTTGTAATTAAAGCTTAGGTTTCCTAGGTCCTCTTAGTTTAGTTTAGCTATTTTTCTATTATTTTTTCAGAATTTTATATTTGTTTAGTATTTGTAAAACATTTATTGTTATTAAAAACTTTAAAATTCATAAAAAATAGAAAAAAATAATCTAAAAAAAATTTAATTCTTTTTTAGAAAATTTTTCATTTTATCATATAGTTTTTGGAGGAAAATAGTTTTGCTTTCGTAGAGTTAATTGGGCAAATTTCTTTTTTAAGAAAGGGATTCGTTTCCGTTCACATTTTTCGTGTTTTTAGACTCATTTCAATTCCGTTTTTGTTCTGTTTTCTATAAACTTTCTTTTTAGTTCAATTAGAGCTATTAAAAGTGAAAAATTATTTTAGGTTTAATTTTGGAAATTTAGGGGTTTTTTAATCACAGGTTAGGGTTTCCGTTTGCGTTTTAGTTAAAAGTTAATTTCCGTAATTAAGTTTAGTTTAATTGTCCTTTTAATTTGCTCTCTTTTAGAAGTTTAGGAAATCAAAATCTGTCTTCAAAGCAATGTCCAAACAACAAACGTGTCTCAATTTCATAAATCTTCGGAGGAATACGACCCGGTAATCACTTACCGGATATATATACGTTTTTTATATATATTTGTGAGTATTTTCCTTCTTCTTTGTCCTTAAGGGCTTGTTTGGTAAAATTTTCTATCATTATTATATTATCTTACTGTATAGATTGTTTTTTTATACAATCAAGTTTTTTGGCGCCGCTGCCGGGGGGAATTTGTGATAAATGATTTTTCGTTTGAAGTTGGTTGATCGTGTTTGGTGAACCTTTCGTCTTCGAAAGTTACGCTTTTAAGAAATTCAAAAATATAAAAAAAATATATATAAAAAAGTAAAAAATAATTTTCTTTTTCCTTTTTAGTTATAAGTAGAAGATTAAAAAAAAAGACAAAAATATTTGCTCTTCCGGATTGTTCGATTATTCTCATTAATTTGTGAATATAAAAAAATTACCAAGTTGGTAAAAGAACACCAACAAATAATACCTTCAATTGAGGTATTATCCATTAATAAGGTTCCGATACACAATGTATTAATTTTTTTTTTACCGTTTGTGTCTACTAACGAAAAAAAGGGCGCCCCCTCTTTTGTAAAATTTATTTTACTTCAGAGAGTTACCCTAAGTTTGTTGATTATTCGGTAAACAAAAATATTTCGTTTTCTCGTTTCATTTCTTTTCTTTTGTTTTTTAGTGCGATGCGACTAGAAATTCCTATTTTCCAAATAATTCAACGTCACCATTCCGAGAGTCATAAAAACATAGGCGTGCTCTAACATAGTCGAACCCGACCTTCGTTACTAATCGTTACCCATTGGCACAGATAACGTTCGGATGGTTAGAGCTTACTCGTGCTCTACGGTGGGGGGGTACAGAGAGTTAATTGTTTTATCGGTAAAATCAATGCGGTATCATTTGAGATTTTTAAGACAAATTGCTTCATTTGGTTCAAAGCGGATCCGTTTTACGGTCGTGAGAGTGAAAATTCTCATGCTCTTATTATTAGTTTCAACGGATATTCATCGACTTTACGATTTAGGATATGTGCCTAACGATGTGATTAGCTTATGATGTTTCATTTCGCTCGAGGGATGCAGCCGCTTAAAACTTTGGTACGTGAAAGAACCACCAAATTAAATCTTGACTTGGAGGATCTCGTTACTTAATTTTGTGAATCAAATCATTTCCATCCTTCGAAAACCACTCACTTAAAGAATGAAATTTCTTGATTTACACAAAAATTTGAGGAAACTTTTAGTGAAGCATGGGAACGATTTAAGGAGTTGCTTAGAGCTTGTCCCCATCACGGATTTACGGAGTTAACTCAAGTTGATACCTTTTATATCGGTTTTATACAAGATAGAACAAGAACTCCTTAAATGCCGCGGGGGTGGAAATCTTTTGAGTTAAAAACTGACCAGAGAGGCTTTAAACTATTGACGAATAAATCAAAATAAGTTCGTTATTCACGGAATATGTTCAAATCTTCTAGTATGACATGCTACTTCTAGTAAATCGGATTGAGTGAATTGATTAAGCTTGCGGATCAACTTTCGACTTTTAGTCGAGATTGTTTCTAAAAAGTTGTCAATCCCGCTGTCCGTATTTAAAGCGGTTGAGGAAAACTTGCAGTTACCTTGTTTGGCGGTGCTTTTCTTGGTAAAATTGTGCCGGCTACCGATAACTATTAGGTCTAGTTTTGTTGTAACCACGATAACTTACAATAAGTTAACCCTATCAGAATCGTGTTAGTATCATATGCACCACCGGGGTTTTGCTCCGGTGCAAAAACAATGGTCAAAATATGTTTAATTAGATCAAGTTCAGGGAATAAATTTTAATCGGGGAAATTATTTTCTTTGAAATCAAGGTTTTTCAAGCTCAAAATAATCTATGCTCCAAATTTTAAACAAGGATTTCAAATCCACTTTATTAAGTATGCCCATAATAATCAAGTTCAACAAGATGATTCCCAAATGCTTTTTCAAGTTACAAGTGAATAACGATCTGATTGTGCGGAACATGCCAAAAATCAAATCAATTTCGCTGAAGGAGACCTTAAGAATGAAATTC
The DNA here is from genome assembly GCA_026074375.1 of Tanacetum coccineum. NCBI lineage: Eukaryota > Viridiplantae > Streptophyta > Magnoliopsida > Asterales > Asteraceae > Tanacetum > Tanacetum coccineum. The sequence continues at coordinate 75,661 of BQNB010004986.1, read as the reverse complement.
AAAGACGATAAAAATCCTCAACTAGCCGTTATGATGAATCCACATACTACCTTTCAAAATTAATTTGCAAACATTGATTTGTGGATTGTTTCAAAAATCAAGCCCTTCAAACTTCAGGGTACTTTCGAGTTATACATTCCAAATCCGAAAGGGTGAGATGAAAGCGATCACTACACGAAGTGGTGTTGCTTATGAGGGACCCTCGATTCCTACTAATCCTTCTCCTAAAAGGTAGTGGAACGAGGAAACCGGGAGAAACGGATAAAGAGCAAACAAATTTCTAAGGAAGTACCGCTTAAATCCCTATCCGGTTATCCCCATTTCTATTCTGGAACCCGATATTCTGAAGAGTTTATCTAAGCCAAATATTCCATATCCTTCACGACGTGATGATCAAAAGTCCCATGACAAAGCTTCGAAATCTCAAATGGAAAAGATCATTCCAAATCTTTCAAGCTTTATGCTTGACATTAGTTTTCACGGATAGCTTTACTTTTGATGCCAAGATTTGCTCCTGTAACGATTAAGTGTTGTCAATGGAATATGGAAAAGTTGCTTGAGTTAGCTAAGATTACCGTCTTGAACGAGTATTGCTCGACATGCTCTAATAAAAGCTTCCCGAAAAAAAGCTTGGACGATCCCGACAAGTTTCTTATTCCATGTAATTTCACTGGAATAGTTGGTATGCAGCCTTGGTGATCTGGGCGCAAGCATAATCATTATGCCTCTTTTATTTGAAGAAGATTTCTTTACCGAACGTACACCAACTCGGGATAGGACTTTAGAGTTAGCGGGGACGTCAATTACTTTATCCTAAAGGACTCGCTCGAAGACGTTTTTATCAAAGTGGGAAATTTCTTTTTCCTACGACTATTTGTTGGTTGTCGATTTGAAGCCGATATCGAGTACCTTCTCATACTTGTGAGACCTTTTTTAGGACCGGTCGTGCTTTATTGATGTTTATGGAGAAGAATAATCCTTTCGGTTGATAACGAAGCGTCACTTTTAATCTAGATCAAACCACGAGATACTCCTCTACAAATGACAAGTCGGTAAACCGAATTGACATCATTGATGCAGTTTGTGAGGAGTATGCTCTGGAATTTCTAGGATTTTCTAATTCTTCGGGTGGCAATCCTACCCCGACGTCTGAGCCGTTTACTTCCGAATTCATTTTGGAAGAAATTGAAGCTTATCTTAAGGATGATTCGATTCATAGAAAATTGATCAGGCCGATTGCGGATCCAGAGGAAGTATTTGTTTAATCATAAAAAATTGTTTACTAATGACCGTTCAACTTCCTCCGAGGGACCTTAAACAAAGTGAAGGGACGAGTCAAATTCTTCAATTGAAGAGGTGCCTCCGGAATTAGAGTTTCTCAAGATTTACCGTCTCACTTTGTAGATATGCTTTCTGGATAGAGAAAAACGACAAGTTACCAGTTTATGGGGCTTATGCTAAAGGTTTAAAAAAATGATTGAAAATGATGCTTTTCTTAAGGTGCTCAAACATCATAAAAGGGCCATTGCTTGGAAAATCACCGACATCAAGGGTATCGACCCTTGTTTTTGTACACACAAAATCTTGAGGAGGATGATTACAAACCTACGGTTCAAAGTCAAAGATGGGTTAACCCAAAAATTCACGAGGTAATAAAAAAGGAGGTCCTAAAACTTCTTGATGCCGGAATGATTTACCCGATCTCTAACAGCCCATAGGTTAGTCTAGTGCATGTGTTCACATAATTAAAGGTGGAATAACCGGTGTTGCTAATGAAGAGGAATGAATTCATTCTGAACGTTTAGTTAACCGGGTGGGAGTTTGTATCGATATAGGAAGTTAAATGAAGCTACTCGAAAAGATCATTTTCCATTGCCGTTTATGGATCAGATGTTAGAAAGATTAGCCAGAAATGAGTTTTATTGTTTTCTAGATGGATTTTTAGGGTATTTGCAAATACCAATAGATCCCCAGGACCAGGATGCCATTTGGCTTGTGTAATGCTCCCGGTACTTTTCAACGGTGTATGATGGCCATATTCTATGATATGATCGAAAAGACCATGGAAGTGTTTATGGATGATTTCTCGATTTTTGGGGATAGTTTTGATTCGTGCCTCTCTAATTTAGAAAAGATGCTAAACGGTGTTGAAGACACGAATTTAAATTTCTTAATGGGGAAGTGCCACTTTATGTGTTAGAGAAAGAATTGTGGTAGGGAAATAAAATTTCAAATCGGGAATGTGGTTTGGATCGTTGCTTAAAGCGATGTTTTCACTAAGCTACACACCCAACTACCGTTAAAGGTGTTTGGAGTTTCTTAAGGTCATGACAGGATTTTACGACGTAGAATTATCCAAGACTTTTCTAAGATTGCTAGACCAATGATCACCTTTTGAGAAGGAAATCACCGTTTGTGTTTATCAAGGATTGTTATTGATTGCTTTTCAGACTCTTAAAAAGAAGCTCTACGAAGTAAGCTCAATCTTAGTTGTCCCGGATTGGAACCTACCTTTCGAACTCATGTGTGATGCAAGTGATTTCGCGATTGGTGCGGTTTTAGGACAATGAAAGATGAAGCACTTTCAGCCTATAACATTTTTGCTAGCAAGACAATGTCATGAAGCATCAAATTCATTACATACTCGGTAAAAGGAAATGCTTGGCCGTTGTGTAGCTTTTGAAAAGTTTTGACCATATCTTGTCTGATTCCCAAATAAAGCATAGTGTATACAGAATCACTCGGCTTTAAAGTACATTATGAACAAACAAGACGCTAAGTGAGGTTGCTCCGGTGGGTTGGGTTTCTTCTCCCTACAAGAATTTGATATCACATCTGTGATAAAAAGAAGTGAAAATACACTTTGCGGCAGGAGATCATTTATCTAGACTTGGAGAATCCTCATAAGGGATGTGTTAGAAACTAAGACCCATAAAAATGAACATTTTCGTGTGAGAAACTCTGGAGATATTTCTTGTGGAATAGTACCCATGGTTTGCGGACTATGCAAAATTACCACTGCGAGGAATTTTTATCATCAAAGGAAAGTCAACTCAATAAAAGAGGAATTTTTTCAAGGCATTTATGTTGGTTTAAACATTATTTTTGGGCACGATCCTATCTTTTAGTATCTTGTGCCGGATCAATCAGTCGACGGGTTTGTGTTGCATGGGGCAAGTAAGCTTTGAAATTCTCAAAGCCTTGTCAGAAGGACCCAACTGGGGGCTTTCATAGTGCCAATTCTACAGCTCAAAAAGTATTTGTGCGATTTTTTTTGGTTATGCCTACCATTTATCAAGATGCCCATTCAATGATCAAATCTTGCGATACGTGCATAAGTCAAGGGCTTCTTAAAATTTTGCAACGAGATGAGATGCTCAAAACGCTATCCAAGTTTGGGAAAATCTTGATTTTTAGATGTTATGGGGTTATTGTTTTCTGGGACCATTCTGTCTTCACTGGAAATAAATATATCCTCGTAGCGTTGATTATCTTTCGAAAATGGGTTGAGCAAAGGCGCTCCCCACAAATGATGCTAGAGGTTGTAGTTAGGTTTTTGATGATAATCCCTTTTCCGATTCGAAAAACCACCTAGAGACATATTATAAAGCGATCGTGGGACCTATTTTGTAATGTTAGGTTTGCTAAAGTAATGGTCTAAGTATGGGGTCACACATCGTCTAGCTATCGCTTACCACCCTCAAACGAGCGGTCAAGTAGAGGTGTCCAATCGAGGTTTAAAACGTATTCTAGAAAGGACGGTTGGAGAAAACCGTGCCTCATGGTCCGATAAACTAGATGACGCTTTGTGGGCATTTCGTACTGCTTTTTTTGAAGACACGGTTGGTATTGTACGCCCTTACAAGTTAGGTATACCGGAAAATTCTTCGCCATTACCCTATCGAGTTAGAGCATAAAGCATATTAGGCTTTGAAACATGCTAACTTCGATCTAAAAACCATGGGTGATCATCGTAAGCTTCAACTTAATGAACTTCGTGATCAAGCTTACGAGAATTCTTTGATTTATAAAGAGAGGGGACAAAGAAGCTCACGATCTCAAAGATCAGGATAAACGAATCTTCAATGTTGGTGACGAGTTTTACTCTTCAACTCTCGTGTAAGATATTCTTCGGAAAGCTTAAAACTCGTTGGTCAGGACCTTTCACCATCACAAAGTTTTTCACTATGGAACCTATTGAGTTATATCAACCGATGGTCCAAACTGTAAGTGACTTATGATATCGTGGTTGAAGGGGGGGCATTATTCGGAGGGGACTTACCCACCAGGTAGTCCAAGATTCCTCACTCTCTCCAAGGACGATAAATTCAGGTATCGAGTCAAGCTATGTGAATCGGTTACCAAAAACAAAGGCTTCGGTGGGAGGCACCGATGCTTATCTTCTATTTTCTTCTTATTTTCTATTGTGATGTGAGGATGGCTGGTACTTCCTATTCTTGTGTTGTTTGTTACTTGTGATTATTTGAAGGATTGATCCAGAATTTTCTGAAGGACTCTCGTGTTCGGTGTTTTGACCGGTCACTCGAGCTTCCCTAGCCTTTTGTCTTCGGCATTTAGTTTGAGGGAAATTCGATCATTCCCTAAAGATTATTATCGTCTAACATTTATCTTTTAAGCAACTCTTTGATAAACGGCTTAAGATTTTGTGATACTTTATTCAGGCTTGAGTTATGCATCGTCCCTTTTTGAGTTCTAGTTTGGGGTTTTTAAGCCTTTGATTAGGAAAATTGAGGACAATGTTTAATATTTGAGTATGTGGTTAGTATTATTGTTCGATTTGATCTTACCTACTCTTTTGCACGTTGTTCTCACGTACCCGTTTTCCCACCAAAATTTTTAAAAAATATGAATTTTTTAAAATTTTCTAAAAAATAAAATAAGTGGTTTTTGCCACAATTTGAATTTCATGAGGGGGTAGAATAAGAGTAAATTTACCGATTCGTGCGTTGTCTGAGCTCTAGCTTGTTCCTTATCTTTCTTGGTCCAAGCGTTCGCGAAATTCGCGAGAACGAGATAATGTTCGAGTTAAGTTATGAGTGGAATGCCAAACAAGGATTAGTTGGAAAATCTTAAGAGCTCATGTATTTATTGTGAATTTTTTCCAATATAGCTATCCTAATCAGATTAATATAGTGTTGTTCTTTTGAAAACTAAACTTTTAAATCAATAATTTTTTATGTAATTTATAGCAAAATTTTAGTCTTAGTTTAAATTTATACTTAAATTTTTCAAAAAGAAGTCTTTTCTATATAAATTAAAAAAATGATAAAATGATAAAAAATATAATAATAATAAAAGCTGTGGCCTGATAAAAGTTTAATACCCTTGTTTCAGGTCACAACGATGTGGTAGTCTTCTTAAAGAAAGCCATAGTAGAATAACATTCCAGATGATAAAAAGTTTGCTGCATCTTGCCGGCTTCACAAACCAATGTAGCGAGCCTTTAACAGGTCGGGGTTACATTGCATAATATTTAAGTTTAATTAGTAAATAGATTTCTTTTTGTTAAATTCAAATATGATTTTGAACTTTGTCTATTTCTATTTTAATGCTTGCATATACGGGAAAATTGAGAGTTTTTGAAAAAACCTAAGGTCTGTGTGTCCCGATACTATATCTGTGGGTGTCAAAAAGCTGGTCGCTATAGCGCAAGGTTGGGATGGTGCCAAGACGGAAAGTCGTACTGAGTTATCTCGCCATTCAACTCATTATTCCGGGGGTGGAACGTTAAAGCATAGTATTTTGCAAAAACGTTGATCCATGGTGAAATTCAAATAGACATCACTTCAGATATAATAAATGTCGGCGAGTAAAGTTCACAAGTTGCAAAATTATGTAGTAGTGTTAGCATCTTAACTAATATTTAGCCGTGATTTCATTTTTTAAGGGGCCTTTTTTGGTTTGTTGAATGTGAAAAGTCTGGGCGATGATTTTATCCGTGTTTGGGGCATTTTCGGATCGAAATGCATCTTGTTCTATGATCCCTAACAGTTGAAAATAACGAAAGTCAAAATATTCTAAGTTTATTTATATATATAAAAAAAGGCTTTGAAAAATGGGGAAAATGGGTGTTTTATAACTTGTGATTTCTTAACTCCTCTCCACAAAGTCTTTGCCCACACTTTTCAAAGATTTAGATTGGGGAAGTTTTGAGGTATTGGTTTTAAAGCATATAAAAATTGCGGTTGAGACACACAATTATCGCTGTTGTTTGGGGAAAAATTTTAATATGTGTGGAACACAACAATATCGTTTTTATATCAAAAATGACCATAAAAAGACAAATTTTATGCTTAAATGCTTGTATAATTGCTTGTTTGGTCTTTGTGATTTTGTAGGTATGGATAATGCAAATATCGCAAGAAAAAGGTCAAAACCGGACAAACACGAACACGGGAGCGGATAGAGTGTACAAGAGCCGAGAGAATGGTTTCGAGGTCAACCAAGGTCAACCAAAGTCAACCATTGGTCAACATTGGTCACTACAAGAAGAAAAAACCCCTAAAAATTCCCAAATTTTCCCTTAATGTTAAACCAAATTCATAAAAACCCCTAAAACCCTAAAACCGTTATCTTTTTATTAATAAAAGATAACGGTCGTTAAATTCTTTATAAAACCCAAGCTCGAAACCAATTTACCCAGGCCCAATCTTTATTAGCCCAAAGTCAACGAGTATAAGCCAGGTCAAAAGAAATCAAACACACCCTTATAAAAAAGAATTACGCGGGAAATGTGGTTTTTTACTGTTCACCATCTTCCTCATTTAACCCCGAGTCAAAATCAAAGGGCAAATGTAAATTGAGGACGTGGCTTAGTAATTCAAGCACCAATATCCAAGCTGGCATAGTTATACGTCATCCAAGGCTCTCATTGGCTAAAACCCAAAAGGTCTGACACGCAAGGCATGGAAAGAAACACACGGGGAAATGGATTTTTACGCTAAAGTTAGTGCCAAAAAGTACAAACTAGGATGGACACACGGAATGCCATGTTGGCAATCCGTGTGATCAAATCTAATCCAACGGCTCAGAGTTATGATCCAATGATTGAAATTAAAGGAAGGGCCAGGATGAATGAGAGCGTCTAACAACCTCAGGGACCTAGAAGCTTCTCTCAAGCACTATATATACAAGGCATCTCCTCACTCACAAGGGCATCTAGGAGTAGTTTTTAGGTAGCTTTTAAAATTAGCTTTTAAATTTGTAATTTTCTTTCAAGTAATGTTTTAGTTTAATGTAAGTCTCAATTTATTTTTTTTATATAAGCATCATTTATTAGTATAATAGTTTAATGGACGGATTTGATGGTTCTTTTAATGTTTCGTAAATTGTTAAATAAGCTTGTTTGATTACAAATATGCTCTTATGCTAACTCATAAAAGCTGTTCATTTACTTCATACTAAGCTGTTTAAGCTTAGTTTGCAGCTTGGTATAGACACAAATTCTCCCTCAATTACCTCAGCTTAAAATTAGATGTTGGACCAATCCTGGTAGGGTCAACTAGACCGTCACTGCTATGTCATAAATAAACCAGTAGCGTATATGAACATTAAGGCTCTATGTAAGCATTAGTCCCTGGTTAGTGATGATTAGGTTCTATATCTATTGACACTTTCTGTCTTTAATAATTAGTTTAAATTTGCCTTATTAGTTTAATTATGTTTATAGTTTGCTTATTTCTGTCCTAGCTTGTTTATTAATGCTTATTGTAGAAATTTTGAGCTTATTGAGTTTGATTTGTAGTCTTAAATCTTTGTTTTCATAATCTGTTATAAATTAGTGAAAAAACCAAAAAAATATTAGTTTAGCTATTAGCTTATTAATCTGGCTTATTTGCTGGCTTATAATGCCGTATTAGTCACATTGTTAACTTGTCTTTATTGGTTATTAAGGGAATTAAGTCTTAATTTAATTCTAATATACTTAAATGGAATTTTAGAAAAAATTAAGGGAGGTTTGGAATCAACAGTTCTAACCTCAAGTTAAGAACTATTTGTGGCTTTTGGTTTGTTGATTTTGATTTTAATATCTCATATAAGTTTGATAGAGTAGGTCTAATAAGCTAGATTAGTGTTAATTAGTTTTTGATAGGTTAGATGTTCCCTAGTTCCATAATCTGTTAGTATTAATTATGGCATAATCAGCTTAATGTAGTTCTTGATTAGAATTTGCTTTATTGCCTTTGTTTCATGTCTTAAGGAGTTAGGATTGTTTGATCTTTGGTCTGCAAAGAGTAGGTTTTGTGTTTGGGTCACGCTTTGTGTCAATTGCATCATATTGGTAGAATACACAAATGCCAATTTCTAGTTAAATTTCAGAGGGTTAATAAGTCATTAGTTTTAACTTTTGGAAATATAATAGTTGTCTTTTAGTTAATTGTTAATATGTTTAGCTAAGTTTTTTTAAATAAGTTCATTGATCATTTGATTTTATAGCTACAATTCAACCATTGTCTTTTCAAAATTCACATAATTGAGTTTATAAGCAATTTTTAAACAGTCTTTTCATTAAGCAAATGAATTTCAAAATGATTTCAAAAAGCTGTTTTAAGTAGTCTTAAGTTCAAGTTTTAAGTAGGAATAGGGCTTATTGTCATAAGGTTCCATTTGAGTACTTATTTTTAAGCCAAGTAGTTGTTGTCTATTTGTTTGCAGTTTTGGTTTAGTGTTAATTGCTTATTTCCTTTCCATTTGCTTATTGCCCTGCTCTCTAATCTTTTAATCCTGGCCAATCATTTGAGCATCAATTGTAGCCGTTTGATCAAATTGTGGACACCTGAGGATTGCCAGCGTGTCATTCCCTTGATGTGACGTTTGTGCTTCTTTTGTGAGTGTTTTAGCACAAAAACCCACATAAATTTGTGCTTTCACCATTGTTGACGTGGCCTTTGATTAGGAGAGGTTAAGTAATCCTTTGATAAAGACTAATTTGTCCCTTCATTTGTGTTAGAGAGCTCATGAATTGACCTAAGCACCCTTTAATTTGGAAAACCCCTTTGATTTATCTTGGATGGTGAAACGGGGAAGAAAGGTGAATAGTAACACCTTTGGCGCCCTTTTTCGACAGTTAAAACTGTTGGAGTTTTGGGGGGTTTGCACAAGTGGTCCTTCTCTTTCTTTTCCCTTTTTCAAGTTATAAATAACTTTCGGGATTAGCAAAATTGGCCCTTGTGGTTGATATAAAAGGGCATGGGCTAGGGTTTTGACTTTTCTGGCTTCGGCTTTGTACTCTACTGATTCTCGTGTCCGTGCTTGCTCGATTTTGACTGTTTTCTTATGATTTTTTGACTTATCCAAACCTGCACACTCAAAACATAAATACAAGCATATTTTTTTGCTATTTTTGGTCTATTTTGGGTTTAATTGAGTTATTTTAATTATAAATAGATATGTGTATTCTACACTTGTCATACCCTATAAATGACAGCGAAGATCTTGAAAAATTACAACCAACAGCTGATATTGGAATATTCGTTGGATATGCACCAAGCAGGAAAAGTTATAGAATCTACAACAAAAGAACCCGATGAATTATGAAAACTATTCACGTTCAATTCGATGAGCTAACTAAGCAAATGGATCCTGTGCAACTCAGTACAGGACCCGCTCCTATGTTTCTGACGCCTGGACAGATAAGTTTAGGGCTCGTACCAAATTCGGTTCATGCAGCACCTTATGTACCCCCCACAAATAAAGAACTAGAGATTTTATTCCAACCAATGTTCGATGAATACCTGGATCCTCCTTATGTTGAAAAACCAGTTTCTCCTGCTCTGGTAGTTCCAGTTCCAGTCAATTCAGCCGGTACATCTTCATCTACTACCATTGATCAAGATGCACCTTCTCCAAGTCATTCACCGTCATCCTCGACATTATAATCTCTAAGTATACATCAAGGCGTTTGTAACAACCATGACTTAAGCGGGTTAGTCAAACCGTAGTGTTGACCTAAGTATCCGTTCTATAAGTATGGTTAAGTGGATATGTGAATTTATGTGTTCTATGTGTGATTTATGCGAGTTGATAATCAACCTAGCGAGTGTTGGATCTCATTGAGGTTTGATTTTGATGGTGATTTCATAAGTTTGTTTCTTCACTTTTTAAGTGATATGTAAATGACTTATGAGATTGAGCGTTTATGTATTATTTATGTGTAAGTAATACGTATATGTAATTAATAAAAAAAGGGTAATTAAGTTAAGATTAGGTTTTGGAAGTTAGGTTAATAAAGATGTAAATTTCTATTTTTGGAAACTTAGGTTAGAAATAAAAAGTTATTTTTAGAAAGCGTAAAACGTAGGTTTGTGCGAAAGAAGGTTTTGGAGATAGTTTATGGTTTTTATAAATTATCAAACTTCAAGGTTTTTAAGTAAATAATAACCAAAAAAAAATTTATTTATGGATGAATAGTAAAAACGGGAATAGTAAAAAAAAGAGAGAGGAAAAGAAGTCCAAATTGGGCTCAAACTTGTAGAAAGGGTTATCCATTAGGCCTATATATACAAACCAATGATTAGAAAATACAGATTTTTCTCCTCCCTCCCCTCTCATGATCATCGACCGATTTCCCCAAGGCAAGAAAACCCCAAATTTTTTTAGGGTTTAAGGTAACACACTAAACCCTATTTTTTCTTTTTCTTTTTTTATGTAATCCAGTTATGATGGATTAGGGTTTAAATTAGGGTTTATAAATTAGGGTATTTAATTTTCAGAAATTTTAGGTTATAATAATGATGGTTTAATCTTTAGATCGATTGGATTAGCGATATGATCATGCGTTAGGGCTTAAATCACTCGAATTAGATGTTTAATTCACTGCAAAAAGTTAGGCGGTTTTGTAACGAGCATAACTCGGTCATAAAAGATCAAATAAATAATTTATAACATACTGGAGATAACCTCAGAGAGTGTACTTTCGAGAAAATCCGGCCTCATAAGTTTCTATGGTCAGAAAGTGGGTCAAATGGTCATTACAAAATCAGTGTGTAAAACAGTGACGAATTTCAGTTTTGGTTTTGATTTTTCTAAAAATACTTAGACACTGAGTTAGAGGCTCTAAGTTACGTGGAAGTTAGTTCATATATTGTGTGTGACCTCTGAATTTTGGCTAAGGTCATAGTGAGGTCTAAGTTGGGTAATTAATGTCATACTTTTAGAAGGTCAGATTCTGGACGAATTTTAAACACTTTGGATTAATGAATTTCTAAGGGGTATTTATAAAAGGGTAGTGACTTTGGGAGAGCTATGAGAGGTTCATAGGACATATATGTAGCATGGTGAATTTTGTTTTGAATTATGGGAGTGTTTAAGCAGTGCGTTTAGGGCACGCAAGTGAGAGTAAAATTCTGCTTAAAACCAGAAAGTTTAAAGAGTAACATTTAAGTATAAATGAATTATGTAAGAATGGGTAAAGGTTTTAAATGATTATAGGACTATGATATATAGCCTAGGTATCCATCATAGTTGAGGTTACATCATATTGGGTTGAATGCCTAATTGATGGTAGCTAATAATGTGTTTAACTGTTTAGATTGTTCGTGAGTTTTTGTGAAGTTTTGATTGGATCTTTTTGGAAGCTAAGCTTCAGGTGAGTTTCATAGTCCCATTTTTACATTGCTTTTAAACTTGGGATGAAAATGATGCAAGTGTTGAAATGTTTTGATTACTGTGATAATGTGGGTCTGAAATGCGTGGACATAATGTGGCTATTGTATGTTACGTGCTACATGTACAGTGATATGGTATGATTCTTGATTTTGTGGATGATTCCTGTGGTCTTGATATCTGTAGATCCCTAGTATGCAAGGTTGGTAGTGGTTAAGACTGCATGTATCCGGATAGTGGGCATGTAGCACATTTGGTAAGTGGTAAGATACGAGCTTGCGTAGCTCACACTTGGTAGTGGGTAAGACTATGGGTGGTTATGGCCACGTAAGCACACCTTTGGATGTTGGTATGTGTGGATTGTTTATGCATGTTAGCTTGTAAGATAGCGCACTTATCTGTCCTGCATGTTTGTTGTCATGAATTGTTTTGGTAATTGCAGCAGCTAATTGAAAGTTTATTTTGGATATTGTTGTATGTCGTAAACCTATGATTCTCGCTCAACTTTATGTTGACGTTTTAAGCATCATTTTCAGGTGAGCTTAATGGTGCTAAGATAGAGCGAAGTGGCTAGAAGAGACCGTAGGATGCTTGGAGTTTATTTATGCTTTCTGTTTGAATAAATGCGTTTGCATGAATTGTTTGGATTATGTTTTTGCATGTCATTTATTGACGAGACCTCTTTCTCATTAATAAAGACACCATTAGGTTTTGGGTATTGTTATGACACTTTGTGTCTTTGCTTTACTTTAGTTTTCATTTTAGTATTCTCTATATAGACACCATGTGTTGTGATGATATCCATTCTTGTTTACGCCTCGCGTTTCCGCCTTGGCGGGGTGTGACAGATTGGTATCAGAGCCTTTGGTTATAGAGAACTAGGTGGTTGAGCCTAGACTATAGCTTAAGGGTCCCTCATATAGTTGCATTTTAGGGCATAAGTGTTTGTGTACGTATATATCGTATGTTCCCGCTACCTAAAAGCTTTGAATTCTTTCTATTTTGAATTACTACTATATAATATGAAATATATACTTTTATATTATGGGGATCTAATAGTATATACCCCTTTGTTATTGTTTTAGTCATGTCTTCCCCTATCCCCTAGGAGATATCGTTGGGAGATTGTTTACCTCACTGGACCCGCGGAGTTGGGGGACTTTTGAGAGAGAAAAGTCAAACCCAAGCGAGGCCCAACATAAGTTTATTTCGTTTTCTACCTTGATGCGTTGCTATAATCGAGGATTGCTTTTATATTTTGGGTCACAATGTGACTACTGTTTCGTTTGGTCGATTGAGATTTTATGGTTCGTTAAATGGATTATTATGTTTGAGTTATATTTATATTATTATTAAGTGCTATGTGGTAGATGTGTATTATCATTGAGATGTGTGGTCTTGGAAGTAAGTACACGTGTGAAAAAGGTGCAATTATAATTATGGTCGCGAACATAATTATAAAGGCAACACACACGTGGACTTATGACTTTGATTGCATTGATCATTATTGCTTGTATGTATTATATAAAGATGTAAGTCTGGATAGTTATGTAGATGGTAGTGTAGATGTGATGTGAGATCCTGTTGAGGATGGTTGTGTGGTTAGAGAATTCCTCTCTTAACCGATTGGGCAATTATATTAGGTTGGGTTGAGTATATGGTAAAGTTCCCTTTCATCTATCGTTTGCGGATATATCGGATATCTGTTGGTATTGTCGTCGCGATTCTTAAGTCAGTTCGTTAGCTCGTTTTTCATTGAGATATCCGACGCTCGTGTTGTATTCTAGGGTGCTATCATAGAACTGGTGTTCTATGTTCTCCGTTTGGCGTTTTGATTATTTTCCTTTGTCTAAAGGTGATGATACTTTTTGGTTTGGTTCTAATACCGTTGGTATGGAGGAGTCCTTATGGTTTGTTTGCTTTGCAAGAGTTCTTGTCGTGTTCGTTTTCAAGTAAATTAATATTCTGGTATTGGAATCCTTAAGGTATTTTGGAGTCTATTTTGCTATCATGATGTTTTTTTTTGTTGCGAGTCATAAATTCCATTTGAATGTAAGTTGTTGTAGTCGATACCATATTGTTTAGGTGTTAAAGAATTCTTTTAAAAAATATATTATATAAATAAAATGCAACACATTTCTTTTTAATCATCTTTTGATTTCTTTTATAAAAACCATAATTAAAATAAGTTTATGAAAATTTTATTTAAATTCATTTTTACACTTAAAACTAATTACATTATTACCTAAGGTGATTTTATTGTTTTAAAATGGTTGATATAAGTTATGAGAGAAAACTGTCTTGGGTAAAAAAAAAAATTGGTTCGGGTACGAGGTTTTTGGTCCTTGGAATTAACAGGTCGTGGTACGTGGTATTGTTCGTTGGGTATTTTTAGCATCGTTGATGCGTTTGATAGATTCATGGTTCATTTTCTTGTCGATATTTACATTCGGTTGATTTTCTTTTGGGATTGTGCGAGTTTTGGGTCCATACCAATTGGTGCATGTTAAGTTTGGCATTTCTTCATGGCGTGGTTCTGGAGTTGATGATGGGTTATATCTTCCGAGTTGTACGATTATTAGTAGTGGAGCAAATAGAACTATTCGCGATTTCAAGTGAGAATTAGAGAGTTCTCGTTCTCCTTAGATTTAGTACCTTTTAGTTATGGGAGCGTTGATATAGTCGTAAGGGAGAATTGGTTGTGGAGGCATAGGGCCGAGATGGAATGCCACAAGAGGGTATTTAATATGCCTTAGTGAGCAACAAGGTGTTTAAGGTTAGTGAGAAAACGAACTGAAAAGGATGCGAGGTCTTGTAGGAATACCAAAGTAGATGAGTTGAAGGTGTGTAGTATCTTTGTAGTATGTGAGCCCTTCAAAGTGTTTCTAAGGAGTTAGTAGGTTTTAATCCCTCGTCGTGAAGTAGAATTTCATAGTGTAGAATTTTGTACAAGGAGCGATGCCGATTTGCATGTGAAGGCTCGCATCGTTTAGCACCTTTGGAAAAGTAAGGGTTGTTGGAATGGTTGCAAGGGTTGCAAAGTGAAGTTGGCTCGAATGGTAACTTGTTGTGGGAAGCGTTTGTATTGCTTAATGAGAAGAAGCGTGGGTTGCTTAGGATGTGCAAGGTTATCTCGAGAAGAGAGAGATAGAAATTTTGTTCGGATGTCACCAGTTGAGGGTGCATGAGGATAGTGTAGCTAAGATTGTTTTTAGGACGCGTATGGACACGTTGAAGTTTACGGTTATGCCTTTTGGTTTAACCAATGCACCAGCGGTTTCATGAAGTTAATGAGTCGGGTGTGCATGACAGTAAATAGACAAGTTAGTTATATACCGACGATATTTAAATCGACCCGAAGTCCAAGGAGGAGTACGAGTCGCACGTGAAGATAATCGTGGAGCCGCTGAAGAAGAAGGAAGCTAATGAGAGGTGGAAGAAAATTCAAATGGGCAATGAGCCGATCTTGGCATTGCCGGAAGGAGCGGACGATTTTGTGGTATATTGTGACGCGCGAAGAAAGGATTTGGAAGCATTCTTGGACGAAGGAGGAGAAGGTGATTGCTAGTACATTGCGACAACTGAAGGCTTATAGGAAGGATTACACGATTTACGTTTTGAATTAGGCATGGTGGTTGTGACCATGGAATGCTAGAGGCATTAAGTGAACAAGACATGTAGAGTGATCTATACAGATCATGAATGTCTCCAACCCACTTTTCAATCAGAAGGATTGAACATGGGATTGCATCGATGGATGAAGTTATTAGTGAGTATGAGAAAGTGAGATTGAATAAACTAAATTTGGTTCAAGGATTT
Organism: Tanacetum coccineum; assembly: GCA_026074375.1. Classification (NCBI taxonomy): domain Eukaryota; kingdom Viridiplantae; phylum Streptophyta; class Magnoliopsida; order Asterales; family Asteraceae; genus Tanacetum; species Tanacetum coccineum. The sequence goes on along the minus strand of BQNB010004986.1, from coordinate 60,217 downwards.
TGCTAGTATAGGATTTAACCATTAGAAATGGTGAATCATGTGTGGTCGAAGGTTTCACCTTGGAAAGGTGTAGTATGTTTGAAAGGTAAGACAAGATTTTACCGAGTTATATAGGACCGCTTGAGATCCTTAGATGGATTGGGCCTATACTTCGATTGAGAATTTATGTCATATGAGCTAAGTGTCAAAAATTAGATTGGGAAGTGCTGAAGGTTTGAATAAACTCAAAGTCGTGTTGATTCTTTAAAAATGTTGAGTTACATAATGACTCATATCTTAATTACAAGACAGTCCTTGTTTGATGAGTTGCGAGATTAAGATATGAAAGACGTTGTTACAAAATTTAAGGTTTTGATAAGTTTTCTCGATGACGAGCAAGGTTCATATAGTGGGATGTTCTTTCGTTTGAGTTGTTGTGTTGCTATTTGCACCCCTGAGCGGGCATGCAAAGTTATGAGCAATAGAATTTTGATTTGTAGTTGAGATTTAAGGTGACAGGACTTTTCGTTTTGTCAAGAACATTAATGAGATGTAGGTCGACAAGAGTCTTCGTCTTGACAAAGACCGTTGAGTTTGTGGACTGAAATGGTCAAGAGTAAGAGCGTGATAGGAGTAATATGGTTGTAGTTTGTTGGGATTTAAAGTGTGATCTTGAGTTCACATGAGAATGGAAGGACTACTTGAGAAATTGAGTGTCCTCGATTATTTAGTAATGCTGAGTGGTAATGCCTAGAGAAGTTAAATCTCGGGACGAGATTTTCTCAAGGTGGGGATAATGTAACAACCATGACTTGAGCGGGTTAGTCAAACCGTAGTGTTGACCTAAGTATCCGTTCTATAAGTATGGTTAAGTGGATATGTGAATTTATGTGTTCTATGTGTGATTTATGCGAGTTGATAATCAACCTAGCGAGTGTTGGATCTCATTGAGGTTTGATTTTGATGGTGATTTCATAAGTTTGTTTCTTCACTTTTTAAGTGATATGTAAATGACTTATGAGATTGAGCGTTTATGTATTATTTATGTGTAAGTATTACGTATATGTAATTATAAAAAAATGGTAATTAAGTTAAGATTAGGTTTTGGAAGTTAGGTTAATAAAGATGTAAATTTCTATTTTTGGAAACTTAGGTTAGAAATGAAAAGTTATTTTTAGAAAGCGTAAAACGTAGGTTTGTGCGAAAGAAGGTTTTGGAGATAGTTTATGGTTTTTATAAATTATCAAACTTCAAGGTTTTTAAGTAAATAATAACGATTTTTTTTTAATTTATGGATGAATAGTAAAAACAGGAATAGTAAAAAAAGAAAAGGAAAAGAAGTCCAAGTTGGGCTCAAACTTGTAGAAAGGGTTATCCATTAGGCCTATATATGCAAACCAATTAGAAAATACAGATTTTTCTCCTCCCTCCCCTCTCATGATCGTCGACCGATTTCCCCAAGGCAAGAAAACCCCAAAAATTTTTAGGGTTTAAGGTAACACACTAAACCCTATTTTTTCTTTTTATTTTTTTTATGTAATCCAATTATGATGGATTAGGGTTTAAATTAGGGTTTATAAATTAGGGTATTTAATTTTCAGAAAGTTTAGGTTATAATAATGATGGTTTAATCTTTAGATCGATTGGATTAGCGATATGATCATGCGTTAGGGCTTAAATCACTCGAATTAGATGTTTAATTCACTGCATAAAGTTAGGCAGTTTTGTAACGAGCATAACTCGGTCATAAAAGATCAAATAAATAATTTATAACATACTGGAGATAACCTCAGAGAGTCTACTTTCTAGAAAAGCCGGCCTCATAAGTTTTTATGGTCGGAAAGTGGGTCAAATGGTCATTACAAAATCAGTGTGTAAAACAGTGACAAATTTCAGTTTTGGTTTTGATTTTTCTAAAAATACTTAGACACTGAGTTAGAGGCTCTAAGTCACGTGGAAGTTAGTTCATATATTGTGTGTGACCTCTGAATTTTGGCTAAGGTCATAGTGAGGTCTAAGTTGGGTAATTAATGTCATACTTTTAGAAGGTCAGATTCTGGACTAATTTTAAACACTTTGGATTAATGAATTTCTAAGGGGTATTTATAAAAGGGTAGTGACTTTGGGAGAGATAATGAGGTGGTTCATAGGATATATTATTTAGCCATGGTGAATTTTGTTTGAATTATGGGAGTGTTTAAGTAGTGCGTTTTTTTTTTTTTTTATTTTTTCTTTTTTTTATTTTTATTTTTTTAAGGCACGAGGTGAGAGTAAATTTTGCTTAAAACCCTGAAAGTTAAGTGAATAACATTTAAGTATTAAGTGGAAATGTGTAAGAATGGGTAAAAGGGTTTTAATGATTATAGGACTATGGATAGATAGCCTAGGTGGTATATATCATAGTTGAAGTTACATCATTATTGGTTGAATGCCTAATTGATGGTAGCTAATAATGTGTTTAATTGTTTAGATTGTTCGTGAGTTTTTGTGAAGTTTTGATTGGATCTTTTTGGAAGCTAAACTTCAGGTGAGTTTCATAGCCCCTTTTTCTTGTGTTTTATTTGGGGTGAAAATGATGCTATGTGTTAAACTGTTTTAATTGCTGTGATTATTTGCTACGTGTTATTGCTTCGTGAATAGTTCGGTTGGGAGTGGTCTTTACTACTCAACTCAAACCAACTGAAGGGTTGAAATAATACCTACTGAATTGTGTGATACGCTCCATGGCTTAGTGATCAATTGGAGTGGGTTTTGTGGTATGCTCCATGGCTTAGTGATCAATTGGAGTAGTTTGTGATGTGATTAGTTCGGTTGGGAGTGGTCTTTACTACTCAACTCAAACCAACTGAAGGGTTGAAATAATACTCAATGATGTGTGGGTCCAGGCCTAAGTATAAGTTCCAGCTGGTAGACTTTTAGGTGCGTAAGTGACATATGGATCGGGGGTAACGTTCCTACCTAGTTGTTGTAATGGATCGGGGGTAACGTTCCTACCTAGTATGTGGATTGCATGTTAGCATAAGTGTCCTATATTGTTTTGATAATCGCAGTAATTGGTTTTGAAAAGTTTATAATGTGAGTCTTAAACCTATGACTCTCACCAACCTTTGTGTTGACGTTTTAAGCATCATTTTCAGGTGAGCATGATGGAAATAAGATTGAAAGAAGTGGCTAGTAAGAGACCATAGGATGTCACGAAGATTTTTATTTCTTGTCTTGAATTTTTGCATTGATCGAATTTGGATAATTGTTGCATGTCTTTCTATTGGCGAGAACTTCCGTTCCATCAATAAAGACGCCTTTTGGATTTTTGGTTAGGTTTTGGGTATTGTTATGACACTATGTGTCTTTGCTTTACTTTAGCTTTCATTTTAGTATTCTCTATAGAGACACCGTGTGTTGTGATGATATCCATTCTTGTTTACGCCTCGCGTTTCCGCCTTGGCGGGGTGTGACAGGCGCAAGGCATCACATACTCTCCAGACGCCGTCCCCACGTTAGGGTTTCTAGGGCTTCATATTTGACGGCTGATCCAGACGGCGTCACAATAAATCCAGACGGCGCCGCTTAATGCTTCAGACGGCGTCACAATAAATCCAAACGACGTCTCCACTCTCTGATCTTCAATTATTAATTGTGTCTTCATGCCCATTCGCCATCTTTTCTGGTTTCTTCCAAAATTGAGCCCATGTCACGTGTTTTTCCTCCAAATGTCTTCCAAGTGCTAAAAATGCAAACGAAACGATTAAGCACATATTTAAAGCATTTTTGAATGATTATAAGGGTAAAATAACCCCAAAAAGTATATAAAATTACACCTCATCAAATACCCCTACAGTTGGGATTTACTTGTCCCCAAGCAAATGAGCTTTTCTACCTAGACAATAGCAATATCGGGGGCATTCAACTTACTCTTTAAAGGCTTTCATGGCACAACCAATTAGATCTCTTAACTAAAAGCACGAAAAAGATACACTAGCACCTCACAATATGTGTTTGGATATTCTCTCTCTCTCTCTCTCTCTCGGTGTATAATAATTATGTACACTATAGGAAATGAGGGAAAAATATAACACTCTATGACTGTCGTAGGCATACAAATTACAATATGCTGATAAATGATTACCTTCCCTCTAGCGTAAGTACTAATAGTTACTGTTAAAGAGGTCTTTAAAGGGTTGTGGGTGTAGGTGTAATATGATAACATGAAAATGAAAACGGATGGGAAATATTTAGGGAGTAACTTTTGGGTGAATTTTGGGTGAAGTGGTGAGTTAATTATCTATAAGAATACACGTTGGTTTAGTTACTAAGCCAAAGACTCTACCACTCGGACAAGATGTACAAACTCTACAAAACTACACATCAAACTCTTTATTTTTCTTTTCTTGACTCTAAGGTGAACATAAACATAAACTAAGCAATGGCAGCCCGTACATTTATATATATATTTTTTTCGATTTTTTCTTCCTTTTTCTCTCTTTTTTTCTTTTTTCATCATTTTTTTTTCTATTTTTTTTATTTCGTACACTTTTTCCCTGCCATTTCTTAAACATATAATTCATCATGGTGGTTTATAGAAACACCATTACACTTAAACTTTTACATACTCGATAAATAAACTAATCTATGACCCGAATTGAGTTGGATCAACATAACATGGAGACTATTTGACAAACATATGGGGGTGTTGACTTAACTTTTCTTCCCCATTCTTCCATGAAATAAATACTACCATGAATCCCAATCGTCCCAAAATAGTATATAGAAGGATAAGGACTTAGTAACTATGTACTCAAATAATTGACTTGGGTTAAACAAACGATGTACTAAAAGCGAGTACATACAAGGTAGGCTAAAGTTTCAGGTGTAACAATTGGTTAGGAGTTTAACAATGCTCTTCATTAATAGTCTGGAATCCACTAGAAAATTACAAGAACCGCAAAAAAGATAGGCTCGAAGGGTTTCACTAGGGGAGTCTTGCACTAAAAATGAGTGCGAAGCACGGGTGTGTGGATAGTTATATAGTCGAGGTGACCATAATAACAATTACAGGTTTTAAACATGAGTTAATCCTAGTGCCTCTTATCATTTAGCAATTCATAATACTCACTACACAGTCTCGGGATGCCTCACTAAAGCAAGTTCTAGAATTATATACACTACCGGTACACTCTCATATAATTTATTACCGATACCAATGTTCTAGAAAAGGCGACAAAGACCACACGTACACATCCGTAACGACGGAATAGACACATATGACTGCATTCGAACCTTAACTCGAGCAAGCTAAAGGTATAAACTATCTTGGGCATCATAGATGGATACCCGGATTCCTAAAGATCTAGGGGCGAACCTCACAATTTAGGGGTGGAATTTCATTTGAGAGGAAGGGTTTTCGTGCTAGTCGTTTAATTCCCTATCCAATAAGACGATCTAGAACTAAGTTTCACCGGTATGTGTTACAAAATATATTAAATTTGGGTCAAAATTCACTCATCATTTTAAGGACAAAGCAAAAGATAATGGTGGAATAGTTTCTAATGGATTTTATTTCCCCCCTACAATTTATCACGAACATTGTCACAAGGTTCTACAAAGTACCACGTAAACAAATAATGGGAAAAGAAAGAGAGGAAAGAAACTAGTACTCCTTAGGTTTTTGCTCAAAGATGAGAGAAGTAACTAGATGATAAACCGGATGATTCGTCATTCAAGAATTGTCCACATAAATCTAATAAGAACTTCCTGCTTCTTCTTATCAAAAATTATATCTGCAATCATAGTCATGATGCAAAAACTTACCTAGCGTAAGATCGGCAGAATGATAAATATACAACTATATGCTTTTATGTTTTCAACTCTATGACAAATAAATTAAAACGATAGAATGAATGTGTTGAATGTATTCGTGGTTTCCTGCAGGTTTTTAAGCAATGTATAAATTACAGAAATTTTACAAAAAATTTCAAAGTTAAAAATCAAATTTTCCTGTAGCTGGGCTAGGGCCGTCTCCACATTCTGTAGAGAAATTTTTTTCTTTCTTGAAAAATTTCTGCACGCAAGTCCACTTAGTATTTCCTGCAACCGTTTACTGCTAACACCACGAAATCTATTAACACAATCATATGATGTCACACCCCCAAATAGGGTCCGTCAGATAGCGTCTGGGCCTGATGTTCATAAATATCTCAAGTACAAAGCATAAAGAACGACCTGTAAGGGTATGTTTTAAAAATAAACACCGTTGCATTAAGTTCAAAATATTAATAAGTTTTACATCAATCATTTTAAATGATTTAAGAGTTAAAAATACGGGAGCTTAAATGAGTTTCAACAACGGTATTTAAAAACATAGATAAATTCTTGAAAACCGGTCGGGGCAAAAGACTTCACATAATTCAAGCAATGACATCCAAGCTAAGCACCTGAGAAAAACATGCTTAAAACGTCAACATAAAGTTGGTGAATCCATATGTCTAGTTCAAATATTATTAGTGTGGACCACAAGATTTCAAAACGTATATGACAGTTATAGGAGATACAACTTCACATAAAGAGGCATTTACGTTGCACTAAGCTCATGACACCGAGGCTAATAGTGGAAAGTAGCATGTACACTGCCATATGATTTGCTTGCCCTTACAGGTGTCTGACCAAAGACCACCTAACTAGTTTTGACATGAAATACATCCGTTGGCCTGCACAGTCCGTCAAGCACCCGACCAGTAAGAATTACCAAACCCGAATGGGGATTATTAGTCCCAATAGATTTATTTATTCACTCACGCTTACTTAACCAGCCAGTCAGTTAAAGGTAATTAACAGTTCTGATATTTGGCAATAGTGGTCTAATGCTACTTAGGAAACAGTAAACAGGAGAAATCTCACTTATAGTAATTGTGTATAGTTTTAAGCAAGCAATGTTTCTCACCCAAGTTATAAAACATTTATTAAAAACGAGTAAAGAGTGGGGCTATGAACTCCACTTAAGCGAGCAGTGGATCAAAAGAAATTAAATCAAGTGAAGACGAATCACACGGTCCTGGTGACAACATAGCATATAGTTGTTGTTTAAGAATGATGTACAACGAAATAACTCTTTGCGCAAAGACTAGTCATCCAGAACATGAGTAGAGGAAAGCGATTATGTCAAAACATACTTTCCAAAATTATAAATTTTTAACAAGTCTCGACACTTTAACGACTCTCGAAGATATTTTGTCTTTTAGTGTATTTTGTCTTTTAGTGTATTTTGTCTTTTGGTGTGTTTCGTCTTTTGGTGTATTTTGTCTTTTAGTGTATTTTGTCTTTTAATGTATTTTGTCTTTTAGTGACCCGACACACCAAAGTTTGACTCGATGACCGCAAATGTTGACCTAGACCCGATTCCTTACGTTTTTCTCCATTTTATAATTAGTTTGATGAAAAAAATATTATTCTCGACATATTTTCAATATTTATGAAATTTTGACATGGCCTTTCTTAAAATAACAACTTTCCGTTTTATATGACTCGACTCGTAAAATATCCGTTTTATAAAAAGTACACCTTTTATTGACCCGCAAAAACATCCGTCAACTAACTAAATCACGTTACAATATTTATTAAGTTTACAAATGCGACGAATAAGTTTTTAGAACACTAAGTGTGAGCCACACATGGTTCGAACCATATGGACTCCAAAAAGATCAACCCGATCGATTTTTGACAACACCGCAATATCACAACAAATCCATCCTAAACCTAACCCCATCGACTTTCAATTCACGCATTCAACAAAACCAATATCTAACTTAATCCCTTCGCAACACATGTAAATCATAAATACGATAATCTCAAATAAAATGATTATAGCCGTAATAAAACAATTATTTCACAAACGCTCACAACAAACTTTTATACACAAAAGTACAACTATTTTTCATGTTCTTCTATTTATGTTTAAAAGATTTAAAACTTGAGACTTGTGGTTTTATAGAAAAACATATAACGATTTTTACAACGATCCATTTTGGAATGATCATAAGTATGTAAAAGTACAACTCATTTATGACATGGAATATAAATGCCGTAGTGACGTTTTTATCATAACTACACTATCGATCAGTGTCAAAGTTCTGTTGCGAAATATAGATCAATATGCCTGCTCGACGCATATCGAAGCTGATGATAAACTACTCATCTCCCCGCTAATAACACACCGCACATACCACGGCACCAGCGAAACAACGCCTGGCGCGACGCAGATACCGGGCGCACCATCCATCACCAACACACCTTTTGGCGTCCTACCCTTCTAGCAGAAACCCTGTAAAACATGCATAAAATACAAGATATAGACACGCAGTGTCATGAAAATACACAAACAAATCAACAAAATCCAAAAGGCTTCTGTCATTGAAATGAAGGCAGTTCATGTCAACATCATGACATGCAAACATTCATACATCCTAACAGAGCAAAACAAATAACATTCATCATCCAAAACAAATAACGAAATCTAGATAACTAAACTTCGCCAGCTTGCCTTACGGTTCCAATAGCCAATTTTCTAACTTTAACTCATCATTTGAATACCTAAAAATGATGCTTATACGTCAACATAATGGTTGGTGAGAAACACATGTTTTCAGACACACATATCCAATCAATTTCCAAAACAATTTATCTAATTTCTGTGATTATAAAACAACACATTTTGCATGACAATTATGCTAACTAACATACCAGCTAACATGAAATTCAATCCAATCATATCAAACAAACAAATCATATACTGGGTAGGCGTACCCATCTGATCACTCATAACCAATACTGAGTAGGCGTACTCATTCGATCCCTCAGCTCAGGCCATGGATACCCGCAAGTAACCCTCCTGACTAGGCCACAATACCTTCCACTAAAGGCCATATGGATACCCGCAAGTAACCCTGCCTGGAACTTAGTACACACATCAAATATCACATCCATAACATGTTAGCAATAACGCATATCAGTCGCATCAAAGTCCATGCATTTACACTAACACATAATCACAACAATTTAAAACTCATTTCAACACTTGCATCATTTCCATCCCAAGTTTAAAACAATGTAAAAAAGTGGGACTATGTAACTCACCTAAATGCTCAAACGCAGCTTCCAATTCCTATTACGCAACTATACAAATAAATAAACACGGTTACATGCGACCAAGCTAAAAGCTCTAGTCAATGTAACACACATATGATGGATGTCTAAGGTTTTGATTAACCATCATAGGTCACCCTGACACCATGCCCAACCTTAATCATCTCATTAACCCATTACACTAGTTAACTACAATTGATTCGATAATGCAGAATTTTAATGTATCTTTACCAACTTAAAAACTTTACTTGCCGACCTTTATAAATTATAACAAAAATCATCTAAGTTCATTCATGAGTTTACTAACTACCTTGTGATTCCCAAGCTCCCATTACATGTGTAACTATCCTAAATAAAATCCAACTTTAAAACTGTCCTAATTTGGATCTGCTTGCACACTAAAATGTATGGCCTTAATTATCATACTTAGACACACAATCAGAGGCTATCCTTCTAGGGTTTCTTTATATACACATTGAAATTAACCACTGTAGATTGGCTAATCTTAATTCCACTTTTAAGTTAGGGTTTTACCCTCCTAAACATGACCTAATTCTCAACCGTATTTACTGTTTTGACAACTTTTCTTGTTTCAACCAATTGACTAACTTTCCGAACTCAAAATCATTTGAGGCTAGACTTTTTGGAAAATAGACTCTCTGAACTACAATTTAGACATATGATTCATATAAAGAAAAGTTTTTATCAATGAGATATCATCAGTTGAACACAGCCCTAAATTCTGCTCAACTCTAAATCATGTTTTAACACGATCTAACCCTAACCATTTACACCCACATGATCCTAATTAAACCCTAAACACTCTAGCATGATTAATACATCCTTAATTACAGAAGTTTTTATAACCCTAAAGATCCATCATACATGTTTAAAAGAAAATTAAACAACTAAGGTTAACAAACATACCTAAACCTTGATCCTTGAAACACTAAATCACCAACTTGTTCTTGATAAAAAAACTTTTTTTCTTCTTCTTGAGGGTTTCGGCGATCAAAAGGAGAGGAGGAGAGAAAAAGTGATTTTAGGGTTTTATTAATTTGGTATTTATACTAATAGAATCCTAATTGTTATCAAACTTTATTTCCTTTTTTTTCTACTTTATCCTAACCGGCCGAACACCCCTTTATTTATATTTTTTTTATTTATTAATCAACTAATTATCTTCATTACCTTAAGTTTTCATAAAAACCTAAGCTAATTTGGGTAAACCTTTTTACATAAACGCAACTTACTAAACTTTCTAAAAATAACTTTTCATTTCAACCCTACCTTAGACCCTCTAAAGGATCTTGTTGTTGTATATCTTGATTATTCGTCTTGCTTTTGTGCTCACTGAGTGACTGATTATTATAAGATGAATGGGGTTTGAGGCTCGAATGATGTTAAGATGTGTAAGGGTGGACTTGTGCTTATGAGTTTGTTGATCCATGGAAATGAAACTGTGTGGGAGTAATTATATGAGACTGCACAAGATAGATTAAGGGGCGTACGTTTGTGGTTCGGTTCAAGAATGAGATGTAATGATTATATGAGATGTGTTTATTTGGTTGGAGATGCAATAGTTGAATGGGTTTGATGGATGCGACTGGAAGATTGGTGTGGAGAGATTTAGATGGTGGCAAATGATTATAAAAAAAGGGGGGGGGGTTATGGTTGTCTATGAAGAATTATGGAATATTAGGGTTTGTTGTCTGCTTTATATCTACTTAAATCTAGACTGATTTTGTTGATGGGTTGTTAAAGGAATATAGTTGCATTTACGAATGGCTTATTACATAAAAGTTAGCCGAATATTCTTGATGTTAAACAAGAATTAAAATTTGAACTTTGATAGATCGGTTAATAGTATATGGCTCAACGTTGGGCCATCTTTGATGATGTTAGTTTAATTTTTGTCTCAAATTGCTATAATATTTTCCTTAGGACTTAATTCTTTAGTTAGGGAAATATTAAAGCTAAATCTTGATATAATTAAGTGGTTAATGGTTATATTTAAGATGACAAAGTGACAATGTTTAAGGGACGAGACCGGGATCAATTTTGATAAAGAATCATGGAACTTAAATGATAATGGCTAGAATTGGTATTAATTTTTCTAAGTGACTACGGAGTTGATTTGATATCACTTATTTGACGATGAAGTTGAATTTCACGAAGGCGTGTACTTATTTTATCTTGAAGTCGGGGTTGGTTGGATGCATGACTTTCAATGATAACTTGCTCGTGCTTAAGATTTAAGTTGAAGACTTGGTTTATCTAGTTTCCAGTAGTCGGGGTGGATGGTTGAAGACCTGGTTAACTATCACTAAAAGGAGTTACGTTGTAGTACTCAGTGTCACACGCTGAAGACGATGTGGATAATCGCAAGAGGTGATGACAGTCTCATGCCTCTTAGTTGAGTGTATAGAGTACTTAGAGATTTGCTTGGAGCACAAATTCTCTACACCGTTCTTCCAACATTAGTGCAAGCTTAAGTCACAAGAACGGGGAATTCTACTTCAATTTCAAGTTTGGTATATCGGGTTTACTCCATCAGTGGTCACTTCAAATAGCCGACATAAAGGGTGGTAAAGATAGTCAGAGAGAGTTAATGAGTAGAGATTTATCAGCGTTGATTCTCACAGGATTATTTGGGTTAATTTTATTCTTTCACCAGATTTCAAGTATATATGCGTTACAATGTGTTGCTAGGTCTGAGGTATCAAAACCATCAAGGGGGAAGGAGACATACATCTGAATGCTCAACGGGTACACGTGACGAACTTCATACCTTCTCCTTGTTTAAGGTCATTCCGGGAAGACGAAAGTCATAACCGCAGAGAAAATCAGTGTTGCAACTCGTGGCTTTTGGTGTATTATTCCAACTACGTGGGGGAAGAGATGTAAGAAACAGTTTCTCTGATGATAAAAGAGGTACACAATTGTATGATGAGTCCTCCAGTTAGTCAGTATCCTACACGTAGAAATGTGTTCATCCGGGACGTACTTGATTTTTATGTTACTGTTTTGGTGTTGTCATTTCGACTACATCCGGTACATACTTTGTTTTTATGGTACTGTTTTGGTGTTGTCATTTCGACTACATCTTGGGTACCTCCAGCTGTTTTTATTGGTCACTGTATTGGTGTTATCATTTTGGAATACATACATGATAAATTGCTTTCCTGGGACTTAGTTGACTTTGGTGAAACAATTTAAATGTGTTCATCCGAGACTTACTTGTTTTTATCGGTAGGTTTTGTGTTGTCATTTGATCTACATCGGGTTCTTAGTTGGTGTTATGGTTAATGTCTTGGTGTTATCATTTCGATACATACGGGATAAATTGCTTATACTCGCGGCGGCTTAGTTATCTTTGGTGTAGCAATTCTCATTGCAAATTCCTAAAGGGAGAAAAGTGCATTTCCGGGTCTTAATTGATTTTGATGCTACGATTTCGACTTCATTAATGGGATAGAGTGTGTACTTCGGGTGCTTGGGCTTCATGTAATGAGACTGGTGGCATCTCTTCAACTACATGGGGGAAGTGATCTCTTGATACTTTTGGTATGCATTACTTGAGCTTCCAGTGGGAAGAACATACGGAAGAATTATTCAAGCGTGTGAAATATGTTGCTGGATCCAGTTAATGTTTCCCAAACGGTTCAACCACTAAGATTATTATTCAAAGGATGCAAGATCTAAAGTGGTCTTGCTATATTCCACCGTGCATTAATTATTCTAAGCTTGAAAGAAAGCTTTGAACTTACTAAGATGATGATTACTCGTTGGGGGGAAGCTATGAAAGTTTTTAATAAAGAAATATGTGGCATGAATTTAGGGGAAGCTAATTCTGAAGGCTTTCCTCCTAACCATGAAGTGTATGGGTTACTCAAGTTGTGCATGTTCATTATTCTCACTTTCTAGGTAATACAAAGTATGATTCATAGTGTGAGTGCAGAATTGAAGTCAAATGAAAAGCAGCTTCTATAAAAACTTCAACATTGACTAGAAAGTGCAGGAAATGAAGTTTTTCAAGACATGCAAAACTTATCAGAAACTTTGAGGTGGACCAGAAAGTGTATGAAGAAAGTTGTGCCTTCAAGTAGATTCAAGGCCACTAAAGGGACTTTCATTAGCATTAGATGCTTCGTTGGAAGTTATTGTTCTTTAATCATTATGTACTTGTTAGGAAAATATTAGGGAAGCTATCAAAGCTTCATGATGAGGTTGCACAAAATAAGACGAATATTCAGGAGCCTCGAAAGCCTTGGTAGTGGAAGTTTAAGAGACGTTGACTGCAGACTTCTACAACGAACAAAATGACATCTTCATTTCGGTATTCAGGTCCACATCATCTTAAATTGAATAATATACAAAAAAAATCTTTTCATAAATTTTTTTCAAAAATTCAAAACTCAAATATATAAAACCAGAAAAACACAAAAAGATTTTCCTTTGTATAAAACTTTTCAAAAAAAAAACAAATACAAAAATATAAAATTAGAAATATACAAAAAAATGTTTTCATGTACATTGTCTTCTGCATCGATATATCTTACGGCGTTGAATTGTCATTCAAGAATTGACACTGTGCTGTATATAAAGTTCGAACAGAGTTTCATTTGTTTTTCAAAAACATGTCAATATGGTTTGTTGAATTTCGACTGGCAAAACCGGTCTTCAATATAAGGAAAGCAGTCGTCAAAAACGACGACTGTTCCTAACATCGGGTGCTGATTAAGTTTTCTCCGGGATGGATTACTTTAATATTCGTGCACCCTCGATCTAATGCACGCTTCAGTGCATTATTTCTTGATACAGAAGAAAAGTCTTCCTTTTTAACCAAATGATTTTTCGTCTATGATTCTTCTGAAAATTATTTGTGTTACACATGGTGAAAAAGGTGTTGTCTTTCAAAAACCAAATCAGTCATCTCAGTTTCTCATCAGAAAAAGATTTTAAAAGAATTTTCTATCACTCAAATAATGTCTACAGCTCTTTAAATAGAAAACGGGACATTATTTGTGGGGGAGAAATGTGCTAATAATTATTTCAAAATGATTTTTCAATCATGGAGTAAACAAAAAAAGGGTCTGACAGTAACGGATCATGATTTAAAAGGGGAGTTAATGTATTTTAACTCATTTAAGCTTTAGATGTTACTTGTTTCATCCTTTAAGGTTTAGAATGCAACATATGGTAATTAGGAACTTACGCCTTTTGACTTGCAACTAGAAGGACCTAGGTTGCCATGGGTACAAGTTTTATAACCCGAATGATTTGTCTCAAATATATTGATTATAAATACAGGTTCGGGGTAACCATTTGAAAAAGTGTTCTAATCAAATCAGAATCAGTTTTCGACATTACAAACAGAGTTTCAAGAAATTTTGACCACTCGAACAAATACAATAGATCTTTAAATAGAATACGGGTCTTTGTTCGAGGGGGAGAAAGTGTTTTCAAATTATCTTCATCTTGTCACGGTAATTATATGGAAAAATTTTTAACTTAATGGATAATGATTTGAGGGGGAGTTAATTTATTTAAACTCCAAGGGCTTCAGTTGTCATAAGTTAATAACTTAATGGGCTTAAATATAATTTCATGATTAGTGGCTTAGGCTTAAAACTACAGACGACCAAGATTGCCATCACCTCACAGTTTTAGGTTTGTTTAGAAATAATTACGTAGTTTTAGAAGCCTTGAAGTTGATGATATGTTTCTGATTCATTTAATATTTTCCCAATCTGTCAATCGCTAAGCTTATTTTTGAAGGTGTAGAATCTGTTAACAAATGAGGTACACATAGGTTTGATAAGTATGGTGATTTCTTTAGATAGTCAGTATCTTGCAAGAAGAAATATGTACATTCGGGACTTAGTTGCCTTAGGTGTTATCATTTCGGCTATTTTGAGGGTATAATTGTGACATCCGGGACTTAGTTGACTTTGGTGTTTCAATTTATATCATCACTATCATATAAGGAGAAATTCAGACATTCGGGTCTCAATTGACTTTGGTGTTACAGTTTCAAATTAATTGTGTACTTCGGATATTTAGGCTTTACACATCAAGTCTTCTTAATGCGGAATGCAAGAAAGCCGTAAATCTACTTAAGAAAGGATTGCTAATTTGGAGGGGAAGCCGTGGAAGCTTCTATATGAAGAAGAAGCTTGCTTGACCACAAAATTCAACAACTTTCCAAAGGTTCAAGTGAAGGATCTGGTATTATTCCAGAGGTTCCCGATGAGCCAAAGGACAATTCTGGTAGCTCAAGCAACTTACTTTCTTAATCTGATAATGAAGTTCATGATGTCTCCAATGATGAGGAAAACAAAGCTGAGAATACAAAACTGATGCAGAAGTTGCAGAGAAACAAGCTGGAAATGTACAAACCAATTTAACTCTGTCATCTGCTAAACTTTAGATTCAATCAATGATGGATGTTCCCATTCATCAAGAGGACCCAGCTGTCCAAAGAACTCTACTCATTGACATTGTTATCTTAATAGTTACTGATAAGACAACATCAACACCTACACCACCAACCACACAAGCCCAAGTTTAAATGTGTTCGACCTCTTGCTAGAAAGACAGTTCAAGAGAATCTCGAAAGCTTTGTGAGTGGACGTGTAAGAGATATTGACTACAGACTCATCCAAAGAACATAATGACTTCATCATTCTGGTACTCAGGTCAATATTATCTTAAAAATTGTATATTATATATTGTACAGTATAATGTAGTGTATCTCTAAGTCTTATGTGTCATCGTATAAATTTTTCATGAGTTTCTCGATAAACTCAAAATCTTTCAAAAATTTTATATACATGACACAAACACATACCCTCATAATTTGAGGGGGAGCATTTATGTGTTCCTATATAGGCTTGTGAATAATTGGCACTTGTTTCTCCTAAATTTTCTAACATATTTGAATCATTTGATATCCAAAATGTCAAAGGATTTAAAATTTTCGATAAGGGGAGAAAAGTGATTAAAATATGTTAACTGATAAAAATGTGATTTATGGACTCATAAGTATACCACAGCCTCCATGTGCTAAACAATTTCGCATATCGGTGCACATGTTAAGGGGGACCATTTCTGAAAAGCAAAAATAATTGGGGTACTAAAAGCTTTGATATTTATATCACAAGTACCCAATTGAGTTTTTCAATTAGTTTTATGGCAAGGTGAACTGTACCAAAAGACTGACCATGTACTTACTTTATTAGAGTTATAAGGATGGTAAGGTTAAGTTCATGTTCCAATGATCCCGCCAGAGCTGGAGGGATCTACCCAGGGACAATCTACTAGTTAGTGTAGAAGTCCTTAGGTATGATTACAAAAGGAGTAATGTGAGAATAAGGGAAGAGTGCGGACTAAAATGGAGCTAGTACTGGAACAAACCCAACAAGGTGCTAGTAATGAAGTCTCGGTAAACATTGAAGGGGTTGAAGAATGAAAAAGAAATGTTAAGATAAAGGGTGAAAAGAAAGCAGCCCTCCTTAAACATTAGGCAGAAACCGGGTCACTACATATGCTGTCAGAATCACATGGTTGATTGCTGACATTGAAGACAAGTATCATGGACCCACTGATACGCTGCACAACCCTACCTAGCCACTCAAGATCCCTCAAAGGATTCTTGTTTCATTTATCATAGAGATCAATACATTTCTATCATCTCTCTCACTCCGAGTTAGATGATATTGAAAAGGTGGCAGTCTGCTCCAGCCTCCGACTACTAAAACTAAAAATGCACAATTGAGTCTAGAGGCATGAGATCATCTATAAAATCCGTTAGGACATTAATTCAAAATATGCTTGCTCATCACACACTCTGATAACAAGTAAGATCCTTAAGAGTCCTACGCATTATCCTCGTGGTATTGCCAGAACATCCGAGTAATACGAAAGTGCTCACAATGAAGATGGAAATTATTCTAGAGCCAACATCAAACAAGCTCTTGGTAGGTAACATGTGAGATCCATTATGAATCAAACTTGTGACAAATGGAAAGCAACGATGGTGCGATTCTTTATGAATCAAACTTGTTCCAGGCAATGAATTGACGGATAGTTTTTGGAAAACCTTTCGATGTGCGCAACTGATTTTCGAACATTGACTGTGTATATCTTTCAAAACAAATGTGTTTCTGATGAAATTTGATTTATGTTATAAAACCTTCGATGTGTCATAAAAACTCTTTTCTGAGTGACCGCGATTGACTTTCAAATCAATTTCTCATTAATCAGTGGGTTTTAATTCACTGGTTCACTCACTCCGTGCTTTGTCTACTTTAAGACGCTCCAGTTTGAGAACAACTAGCGCAGCTGCGAAACCTTGTCAAGGAGATTCTTTGGAATTCTACTTGATCACAAGCAGTATTTATACTGATTAACAAGGAATCGTGGTTCTTGCAACCTTATTCAACGAAAGTGAACAAAGACACTTTTGTTTGTCTATTACTAACATATACTTGTAGGAATCCCCAACGGTAGCAGTTGCTGGCAAGAGACATGTCAATTTACAACCCCATGCTCACACTTAACATTCCTAATCAAAGACATCATGATAACTGAAAGACCTACAACACAACTTCCGCAACTCTGATGCTCTGATGCATGCTATCATGATCCAGAAAAGTGTGAGCATGCCGGTCCGAAGGTCACAACATTACATGGAGGCAATACTACAACAAGGATGATTAAGAGATTTACTATGGCTGGTGATCTCAAAGAAAGCTCAAAGATCACACAAATAAAAGGAACTAAGTTCAAAGATCACTACATTATGTACAAAGAGATCAATGCATGAAGAATCAAAGACTATGAGCTGAACATAAGATCAAGATTGCTGAGCTTAATTTAGTATTTTCTGGGATGACCTCCCTTAGGGGGAGATTGTTAGATATTAGAAAAAGAATTGGTTACCTCGTGTATTTTACCATTTATTGTTGCTCGTAGTTAATGTACAACAGTCGGTAATAGGCCGGGTATTAAACCCAACGTGTAAGCCCTCTACCAAGGCCTTAGGCCGATTTTTGTTGGTACTATTTAAGCCTCTTCCATGCCATGAAAGAGGTGGGTTAGTCATTTACATAATACAAGTTCATTTTCTCTCACTAGAAAATTCTCTCTCACTCTCTCTCTTTAGATTTGGCTAATCCACTTGTCATCCAATTGTGTTATGATTTCCAATATCCTACAATCCTTATACTTGAGATGTGCTAAGATATAGACTAACAGGTAACGACTATCGTTTAGCATATCAATTACAAATAAATGGCGTTGATGCTAGTATTACTCATCGCTTGGAACGATTATGCACTTCAATATAGTATTACTCACCGCTTACGTGTACTAAATATTACCCAAACTGACCCGCCGTACAACCAACTATGTTCCACCTCCAAAGCAGTAAAAGGAAACTAAATTGTATTACATATCCAAGCTTCCAAACTATTGACTTACCCATCATAAAGTATAATGCAATAAGCTGGTTTGAGATACTGAAATAATCATGTCATTACCTTATAATACCAATACTTATTTTCTCATGGACCACACATGATGTTGCTCACAACCTTATTTACATCAGATTCATATGCATTTTAAAAACACAAATTAGTTAAAACACAATGGATTATTTCTCAAAGGCTGTGTCGATCCTTATACTTGAGATGTGCTAAGATATAGACTAACAGGTAACAACTATCCTATAGCATATCAATTACAAATAAATGCCTTTGATGCTAGTATTACTCATCGCTTGGAATGATTATGCACTTCAGTATAGTATAGTCTGGAAACTTCTATATTTGTTATACTATTAAGCAATTCAAAGAAATATTTCAAAGTGGAGGAGAGACATGTATGGTGATTTAACACAAAAATCTGCATCCACATTAAGTCGGCCTAGAAAATAGATGATAAAATAGTGCAGAAAGATTAAGGACAATATAATGGACAACTAAGCATTTTAAAGCTGTAAGATAACATGTACAACTTAAGGATATAGATATCTACTTACCATTTTTGAAAGAAGTTCTTCTTTATACGACCGATCGACCCCTGTTACCCGTACATAGTGTGCATATAGAGGTTCATCAAGCACTTCTGTATATTATCTGTGTGAAGTTTTTAAAATGTAAGAAATCCATTAGAAGTTTTTAACCTACATTGCATCTGTCATTGATGTGTCGTCGTGTAGGTGTTATTTAAGAGTATTCAAGTTTTAAATTTATATTTTGCCGACTTTACCTAAAATAACACTTTAACGGGTAGTGTACCCGATCGGATGGAGTTTCATGATAAGTAGGGTGTCGATCACTAAGAGCGAGAACTAATATTTTATTATATCAATATTTTGGTTAACTAAACTAAGTTAATTTAAACTATGTTAATTCTATTCTATGTTAAACCTATGCTAAACCTATGTTAATCCTAATTCTAACGGATAAAGGGGGGTTTTCAACCGGAGAAACTGGCATAGGTTTGTGGTGACTTAGATCTACTTAAGACACAATAACACACACAAGAAAATTTGTGAGAAAAAAAAATTGATTAACATATATAGTCATGACCAGCAAAGGTAATTACGATCAAACCCTGAAACTTACAACAAAAGTACTTATTCGGAATAACTTATACGCAGAGATTATAATTTTACGAACACATAGAAAATACACGTCCATATATGAAGCGATGTACACGTGGTAAGATGAACACATAAAGTGAACATGACTTTTCGGTTCGGAGGACCCACATGTATGGTAGAAAGTATGCGTAGAAATAATGAAACAACAAATTAACATATAACATAACATCATTCACTGATGCTTGAAAGACACGACAATTTATATACACTACGGGTCTCAGTACCGGTTATGTTTACAATCACAAACAGATTACTAAAGGTGGAAGAAAAAGGGGATGTCAATGTAAACCTAGAGTATACATACCTATCAACTATTATAAAGTAGGTCGACAAAGATATGCTCAATAGTATTCGACGTAATAACAAAATTATTAGACTGCATATACTTTTTACTCATTCATCACATTAAAGACAATACTCAAAGCAACTATGAAAGGTTACGATTCATCAAAGATACATCATGAGGATTCAATACCACATAAACGAAACAAAGTTAAAGATGAAACGTCCAATGATTCTTCCTGGAGACTTTAGCATAAAATAATTAAAAATGCCCCAAGAACAAAACGGTAATTCCACCCGCTCGCCTACTGACGAAAACTATTTTTTCTAGAAAGCTTCTATGGCAATCGCCACAATGATGAGTGGCACAATAATCCCTAGTATTACGATTATGAACCGCTGATCCTCTTCTCGTGGAACACTCGCCAAATAACTACCAACCACCACAATAAACACAACCGCAATCAAGGGAACGAGATACGACATTTTAACCAAAGGAATGATGAAAAATTTAAAACTTATCCTATGTTTTGACAAATGTGAGAAATCGACAAATTATATATAGAGTGGAGATAACGGTCTGTCACATTTCTAGCCGTTGGATCCCCACTTGCCACTTTTGTCCTTTTCTTAACCCATGCCGCAAATAAGACGCTTGAATTCAGAACAAAAGTTTCTAAAGACCGCGACACTCTGTGAAAATTTAAATCGTGTTTCAAAACCTTAGGATGAAACTAATCACGAAAAATTTTCGAATCACCATCTAATCTCAAAAAGGAGTTAGACGAAAGTAGTCATGATCACTCAATTTCTCAATTCAAAAATATACTCAGGCACTTTATAATACTATGGTAAGACAACAGTCGTGAAATAATTTTATATCTTTTGGAGATACTGAGATACTACAGAGAGCAAATGCATTCATTAAAACTTACTAGATTGCTAACCTAAAAACAGTCGGGTTGCAAAAATGGAAATACAAGTACATAGTTTAAGTCAACAATGTTTTATTCCAGACAGTACAACATCATGGTTACAACAGTCCTTAGACCGTTAATCCGATGACTCGTATTCTGAGTCGTACCTCACTATCCCAAATTCTAAAAAGAATTCATTATTTTCGGCTTCTTCTTGCCTAATTTGAATTGTGTGTCGTAAACCTATGAATCTCACCAACCGTTTTTTGGTGACTTTGTTTAAGCATCATTTTCAGGTGAGCATCATGAGGATCTTAAGAATAAGAGGAGTGGCTAGAGAGACCATAGGCTGCTTGCGGAATTTAATCTCCTAGTTTATTTTTCATGCTGAATGAATATGAATGTTGTGATTTTGAACTGCTTAAAGGTTTTTTTGGATGTTTGCATTCTTGGTATTAACGTGAACCCCTTTTGCTTCAATACAAGACGCCAGTTATCTTTTATGTTTGTTTGGGTATTTTCATGATATCTTGTGTCTATACCTTGGTTTCTTTTATGCATTGTAGTTCTCTATATAGACACCATTGTGTTGTGATGATATCCATTCTCGTTAAGCTTCGCGTTTCCGCCTTGGTGGGGTGTGACATTTACGGACTAAAACAAGCACCAAGGGCATGGTATGAGACTCTCTGTACTTTCCTTATTCAAAATAAGTTTGCTAGGGGAATGATAGATAACACATTATTTATCTAGAAATCAAAAGGAGATGTTCTCCTTGTTCAAGTGTATGTAGATGACATCATATTTGTCTCAACAAGTTATAAACTTTGTAAATAGTTTGAGAAACTCATGACAAAGAAATTTGAAATGTGTATGATGGGAGAACTCACCTACATCCTTGGACAGCAAATCAAGCAGGATGATAAAAGAATCTTAATTTTTCAAGAACAGTACACCAAGAACTTACACAAGAAATAAGAAATTTCTGATAGTTCCTTAGTGAAAACACCCATGGTTCCTCCCAACAATCTAGGTCCTGATTTAGCTGGCAAACCAGTTAATGAGACCCCATACAGAGGAATGATTAGGTCACTGATGTACTTGATTGCAACAAGGCCTGATATCCAATTCTCCATAGTCATATGTGCAAGATATCAGTCCAATCTACAGGAATCACATCTAATAGATGTGAAAAGAATCCTTAGGTACCTGAAAGGTACTCTAACCCTTGATCTGACTTTCTAAAAGTTCAGCTTCAATCCAAAGATATTTAGAATCAGACTATGCTGGTTGTAATATGGACAGAAAAAGCACCTCAGGTGCCTGTCAAATACTTGGTGGAAAATTGGTTTGTTGGAGTGCCAAGAAATAGCAGTCAGTGGCTATGTCCTAGATGAACAATTATTGCTGCTGTTGGTTGTTGTGGTCAAGTATCATATGGATGAAAAAGTCAACTCAATAACTATGACATCTATTACAAGATGGTACCCATCTTTTGTGAAACACTTAGTGCCATTCAAACCAAAAATCCAGTACTTCACTCAAGAACTAAGCAAATTGATATAAGATATCATTTCATCAAGGATCACATCCTTAAAAGAGATATTGAATTACACTTCGTCCCCACTGAGTATCAGCTAGCTGATATCTTTACTAAACCCTTAGATGAACCTACTTTCACCAGACTGAAAGCAGAAATTAAGCATCTGAATATTGATTAATCAGCTCCTCCCTGATCAATCATGTCAATATCGGTGTATATGCTTCTCTCCCTAAAACCATCATCCCGGAAAACCCATATGAATACCACGACACTGAGGACGCATAAAAGAAGTAACTAAATGCCCAAGTCTTTAGTTTACTTAATGGTCTCGAGTTGGTGGACTACAACACATTAAATAAGGAACAAATATTCCTTATCTAACTGTCATCCAATAGTCATGGGCCCCCACTTCTCATATCACTCAATTAACCCTAACATGCATTTAATGCTCCGTTTCCCACGCACACAATCCCTTCCCAAAATGTCTAATCAAAAGCCACTTGACCGTTATCCATACGCCATGACTGCAAAAGTGCAAGATAACAGAATCGTGCAACTAGTGGGTTATGGCATTAAATGCGTTACCAAAACAATTTTAACTTTTTTCATAAAATGACAATTTTAAAATATTGAAACCTTTTCACATCTCAGCTATAAATACCCCCCAAAAAAGAAAAACACACATACAAATTTACAAAGCAATATACTGCGGCCTAATTTCTCTCCAAAGCAAGTGTGTGGTGTTCTCTTTTCTAGTAATAAAAAGCTTAACTCTCTATAAAATTTCATTAAAAGCACTCTTTCAAATTATTTTGTTTGGTCATCGGCTCATTACAAAGATATACCATCTTTGTTGTTGCCTCCTATTTGAGAACATATTACCCATTCATGCAACGGTCAATGTTAGACATTAAACTAGTGACCATCTGGTGTGTAATATTATTGCCATAAAAAATCTTTGTTTTTCAACACATCATCTAAAATGCAGAACAACAAATAATCAAGTATGGCTCCTTAGTTGAACAACAGACTGTGACAATGTATTTTTTCAGACCAACAATTTGGTTGTTAACGCAACTACCCCCAAAATTGCCTCTTACAAGCCAATAAATGAATTTCTTTCTGCTAAAATTGTCCCTTGAAGAAAGCTTTTACCAACTATCCCTTAGTGGTCTATTAGAACTTCCTCAAGGAGTTTTAGAGCACTGCTGTTACCTATGACCCTTTTCCACCAGCTGATGAGACTAAGCAACGCCCACTCAGGGAATTCCTCATCAAGTTTTCAGTCTTAAATGGGCAAAGACCTCTGACCCTTGATTTTAAAACCTTTTGTTCATCTACTGGCCTTGATTATAATAATGGTAAATATATTGATCATCCTACACCTAAGGCTGTTAAGAAAGAATTGGGCAAAAATTCCATCATCCGAGTTACTTGGACAAAACCCAGTCTTAAAAAACCCCTTTCCTATAGGGGTGCTTGGAGAATTTTTGTACACTTTTGTGATTCAGGTCTTGCGAAACCACTCATCCACTGAACAAGTAAAAACTTCATCCAACAACTTTTAGCCTACTGTCTCATAACAGGACTGAGGTTGACATCGGGGAGATTAATTACAATGAATCTCGTAACAACTATTGAATAAGTCTAGGCTAAAATACGTTTCATACCCTAGATTTATCTCATGTGCTTTACAAGTGTTACTGGGTTCTAACTACACTCAGGATGAAAATTTTAGGTTTTTACCTGGCATCCTGAGTAACTCTAATTTTACAAAGGACCCATCCAAAGTCACTGACATTGAATTGACAGCCTATATGATTGATGTAAATAGTCAGAAGGATTCAGTGTCTCCACTTCCTTTGGCTGCAAAGCCAAAGAAAGGGAAATCTCAGACTGTAACTCTAACCTTACCCAAGTCACAGGGCACTAAGATTCCAAGAGCACTCTCTAAGAAGAGCAAAAGGCCTAACTCCAAAAGACCATCCATTGAGACTATGTAACATCACCCGAATCACCCAAGCTAATAAGGGTTTATGAGCCATTCCCACTCGTCTCCTCAAGCTACCGTTACCTGATCCCCGAGATCTAGAGAGAGACATACAACTCGCTAGTATAGGATTGCCTTCCATACTCGATGAAGAGCACCAAAATCATAACTTTGCCCTAAGGTAAAGCTACTCATCCCAAAGACTCAGTGGGAAACATTTAACCCCTTGACATGGACTTAACTTCCATGACTTCTGATGAAGGCACAACTAAAACCACGCCGCGTCCTGAAGGGTCACTTGGGGATAAAGACTCAGGGGGAAACATACCACTCGCTGATATGGAACCAATACACCCCACTATTGCTTATCTCTCAGGGACTAGTGCTAAGTACTAGGTGGATGAAATCCAGTTCCATTAGATTGAGTTTCCAGCCCGTTGACCAAAAAGGAAGGCAAGACCTTCTTCAAAGTGGAGCTAGATACTGACCCTTATAGTTACAAACTTTTGCTGACAAATTCAAGGGCCCCCCCCCTTCCTACTCTCTAGATGATTAACAAAGAGAGTGATGAAGAGAAGTACAATCTTAAATAAATAAGTATCATATTGATGAATTAGTATGTGTAAAAATAAGGTTAATTAGTGTGTGTTTTATGAGAGAGAATTTCTTAACCTTTTCTCATTTGATATTGATACAAATGACTTGGTGTGGAGGATTACATCATTATGGTGGCCTAATGCCTTATTTATACTTAGAGATGTAACTAAGTATACTATAAATACAATAGTAGTCCCTACACTATTTCCTTCTATGCACATTGTCCTAAATCTATGTATATTCTATTATTACATCAAATGTAGAATTCATCTTTAATTAATTCCAACAATCTGCATCCTAGAAAGATAGAGATAGATTTGGATCTCTTTCTTGTGTAGCTCAAAAACGCGAGAATTCTTTGTGAAAGCTGAGGATGACCTTGTAGCATATCTCCCCATATAAAATTTTCTCCTCCTATATAATAGGATAGATTTCTTTATCTCTGAAGGCATCAACTCTACTCTCGAACTCAAAATCAGCATTCTCAAATGCTAACTTGATCTTCTTTTTCAACTTGATTCTTTAATAGCTTGTATAAAATCTTTATCCTTAGAACACGATCATACAAAATAGATTTCATTCAATCATTAATGTTTTGCTCTGATGAAAGATCTGAACACGATGATATGGATTGACATTTGCTTTAAATAGAAGACTTAAAACACTTAGCTTTATCTTGAATCTTCATACTCTTTGGAGTCCCCCTCAATCACATATCTATCTCTTTAATGTTGA
Source organism: Tanacetum coccineum (assembly GCA_026074375.1). Taxonomy (NCBI): domain Eukaryota; kingdom Viridiplantae; phylum Streptophyta; class Magnoliopsida; order Asterales; family Asteraceae; genus Tanacetum; species Tanacetum coccineum. The sequence continues at coordinate 34,367 of BQNB010004986.1, read as the reverse complement.
AGTAGTGATCTTGATTGTGAGGACTTTTTCTTGAAAAATTTGTTGTTGAAGACGATGATGACATTGTTGAAATAATCTCATGCAAATGTTAAACCGGCTTTCTTGATTGATCTTTAAGCTTGATGAAGCACTACAACTTATTCTAAACACTTGATGATGTAACCTCTAAACATATCAATAAGAAAAGAAAATAACAAAATAACTCTCATTCTGTTTTTGCTTTCTCTCTTTTCGTTCAAATCCTTACCAACAATATATATATTTTCTCATTCTGTTTTTGCTTTCTCTCATTTCGTTTAATCCTCACCAATCATGAAGATAAAATATATCTTCTCGATCAAACTACTTATACAATGACTTCCTTAAATTTCAATTTTGTTTGGCCCATTATCTTGATTTGTCCCATATATTCTTGGCCAATACTAAGCTATATTTCTCCCTCTCATGATGATTAGATCCACCATGAACATCATGACCTATAAGTCTCCAAAATAAGTTTGGATGAGAATATCGTTTGAAATTTCATGAAATTAAAATTAAAATAATTTCTTTTCTCTTTAAGATCAAAACCATTCTCATCCACTACATCACAAATTAAACAAAAAAAAAAAAATTCCCCTTTAAAAACCAAATATTTCATCGAAACAATATTCGAACCACTACAAAGAAAAAAACAATCATCTCAGTTTTATGTGTTCGTTCAAAATCAAGTTGGATTTTTCAAACACTTAAACATCATTGATCTTTTTTTTGAAGTTTTTCACTTCTTGTTAATTTTCGAAACCTCAAAGAAATAACTTGATCAAGAGTGTCCAAATCATTCTTTGTTTCGATTCATTAAAAAAATAGAGAAAAGTGATTCTCAGTAGTTGTTCAGCATCTTCATATGAGAATTTTTTTTAAATCTTCAAAGATCTAAAAGTAACGAAAAAGTAACTCAATCATAATCAAAGATATTTGAAGACAAGCTTCCCATCATATCGAAACTTAAAATAAATAATCAAGAACAAAGCTGCTCAAAATCTTTATATTGTTTCGGTATTCAAATAAAGATAAACGAAAATCAAGAAATCAAAACAACAACCTACCCGTGATCTTTAAAGATCTTGAAGCTTAAAGGAAGATAAAATTTTTGTATCTTGAACCTTTCGTAGTTGTGATTGAAGCAAGTGGGCTCCTGATTATTTAATTGGTTGTATTGATTGCGTACTGTTGTGTGGGTGGTTATCTCACAAAGAGAGTAATGAGTTTTGTGTTAACTAAAGAAGTAGTTAACTGCGTATTTTTTTATGAGTGTCTAGGGTTAACCAAGTGTGAGTAAGTGTAGTGAGTATTATATACTCATAGTTTCAGGGTTCGGGAATTTTTTTTATGTAGATTTTTTAGGGGGTGGGGGGGATAATTATTATTATAGGTGAATGGGCCAAGGATAGTTGGGCTGATTCCAAATGCTTATAATCGGCCCACTACCAACAATAACCCTTGCAGGCTGCAGCCTATAATCCTAACACATATAAAATAAAATACGACCCATGTTTAAAGTTGAAATACCCGACCCAGTCTAAAATCTAACCCAAGTCCATCTTTACCAACCAACCTATTAAACAATAAGATCTTGATTGATGAAAATAGTATGTGTAGATCAATGTGTAATTAATGTGTGTGTTTAGAGAGAGAGAATTTCTTAACTTTTTCTCATTTGATATTGATACAAATGACTTGGTGTGGAGGATTACATCATTATGCTGGCCTAATATCTTATTTATACTTAGAGATGTAACTAAGTATAATATAAATACAATAGTAGTCCCTATACTATTTTCTATTAAGCACATTGATCCTAATCTTTATCAATCCTATTATTACATCAAAATTGTGGAATTTATTTACAATTCCAACAATCTCCCCCTATATAATGATATGATAGATTTTGATCTCTTTCTTGTGTAGCTCAAAAATGCTGAGAATTCTTTGTGAAAGATGAGGACGACCTTGTAGCATATCTCCCCCTATATAATTTTCTCCCCCTACATGATAGGATAGATTTCATTATCTCTCAAGGTATCAACTCTACTTTTGTTAGTCCCACTTGAATGGATCTTGAAATCCTTAGCTTGTGTAAGGTTTAGTTATGCAAGATAAATCCTACACAACTATGATAGGAACTTTGTGAAATATATCAAGATTATACGGAATTATCTTTGATCAATAAGAGAGAATATTAAAACAATAGAACAGTAAATTCCTAATGACACACAGATTAACAAATAAAGCTTCAATATATTAATATGAATACTCTAACTAGTATTAGGGTTACAAAACCTTGAAGCTATCAAAACAAAAGATATCAAACTCTATGCCCTAGGACCTCCTTTTATACACCAAGGAGTCCTAGTCGATTTACAATATATTCCTAAAACTTAGAATATTCTCTAAGATCTATTTTATAAATAACAATCCTTATCAACTAAGTAATCTTGATCTCTAATCAATTTTTATCTTTTCCTGAGCATCCTTTTATCGTTTTCTCTGATAGTAGAAAATCGTCTAGCAGTCTTAATCTTTTCATCAATTGTAACTTTGTATTAGCAATATTAACTCTGAACAAGCAATAGTAACTTATACACCAGCAATATTAACTTATCAACAGTAACTCTAAGATCATCAAGAAGTCTTTTAATCCCAACAATTCTCCCCTAAACTTGATATTATCCTTTAAAATCATCAAGTTTCATTCAAAGTTTTATAATCACCAGGAGGATGCTTCCAAACACTTCATTGATTCTTGAGTTATTTTGTGATGAGCTTAAGGAGCTGATAACACATTTCATTCCAATGATCAGCTTTAAGCTTCTTGTTCAACATATCAGTAATTGTAGGTGAAGTAAGATGATATCTCTTTTCTACCAACATATGAATATGCACCTTTTGCTTTCTCAATGAATGTACTCCACATGAATCATATAGCTTCCATTCTAATACTCTGTAGTCTGATTGATTTTTCCATACTTGATCTTCAACATGTGGGTCAAATATTGTCTTCAAATCTCCATATAAAACTAAATCCAAGTCCTCCACTGGTCTTGTTGATCCATACTTAGCTTTTACCAACTTATATAAAGTTTCTAAGTCTTCTCTGTCAAAACTTTTAAGCATATGACCGAACACTAAGTACATCTTTAAACTTCCATCAGCCCTGATTATCTGGCAATAGCTTTTCTTTCCTTTTTTGTAGATCTTCCAGTCAACAATGCTTGGAGGCTTAATAGCCAAAGGAATAGCATCAACTGCTACTTCCTCTTTATCAGGAACAACTTCTATTAGTCTTTGAAGCTCTGTTGTTTCTTTATCAATGTCATTAATTTTCCTCCCCTGTTTAGATGCATCCTCCTAATCACCCAAACTAGCTTCATCAGAGGAAATCACTCTTGCAGATCTACCAATCTTGTATAATCTTTTTAGCTTGTGAGTTCCCCTCCTTTCTTCTCTAACTTCTTGACTCTTAGTTTTAGACTTGTAATCTCCTAAGCTTGAGCAGTCTTTGTGTTCTCCATGTCAATAACTCAATTTTGCAAGTTGGTACATAATTCCATCAATTCTTGAAGTTTCAATCTATCCTCGCCACTTCGAAGTGTGTTACCTCTTGCAAGCAGTGGATCATTAGATTGTTTAGATACATTCTTAGACCTAGTTTGAGCAATTGTGTCCCCCATGGTGTCTTGGTGCCTGGGACCATCACCTGAACTAGTTCCTGGGGAACTTGGTTCATTAGGTGTTGCCTTGGATTAGGTCTTATTGATGTTACCCCTGTCCTGCTCTGCATCTAAGCCAGTAGCAATAGTGGCAGCCCTTTCCAAACTGTCATCCCTCTCCTCATAGACAGCCTCATCTTCAACATTGTCTGTAGGACGACTAGGCTGAGGTACCTCAGTGTCCTTTCTATTTGGCCTTCTTGATCTTTGTTTCTTTTGGGGTTGAGATGTTGATGGTTGAATAATAGTAGGTGTGTGTTGGGGATTTGTGGGCATTGCCGAACCTTTACCCTATACTTTTTGAGCTTGTACCATCATTGTAGGAAATAAGGGTGTGTCACTTCCAGAAAAGCCTTTCCCTACCCTTCTCATGTTTTCAAAAATCTTCTTAGTGTGAGAGGGTGTAACATAAATCTTTTCGTGACTTTGCATCCCTTCAAGTTGTTTCTCTAAAAATACTTGCACAAACCTTGGATACATCAAGAATTTACCAGCATTATCCAAGTTCTTCACCATCATTTCAAATATGTACTTTGAAAAGTTAAACTTTTGGTTTGTAGCTAGGCAGATAATTGTAGAAGCCATAGTGCTACTAAACTCATTCCATGCAGTGGTCTTAGCACTTAGGCATTACAAATGGTATGAATAAGGAATTTCTATTGAGGAGAAAAGAATGCCTTATAAAATGTAAGCTTCTGTGAAAGTTTTTCATACCCATCCTTTAAGTTCTTCATAAATGGTGAGCATTGGAAGCATCTGTACCTTCCTCATACATTCAGTTAAAGGTCACGTCTAACGGATGCTTCAGTAACAACTTATCTCTTCTCATCCACTAGTGCTTTGTAACTGTACTTTCGCCATTGACATTTTTTGCCTGACAAAGCCCAGAATTGTTCAATACATGAAGGTATAGATCGTAAGGATTAATCGTTTAGTGTTAAATTTTACTTGATATTGTGTGCATTAAGAAAATCCACATCTGCTCAAACTCTTCACTTCAGTGGGTTTAGCCCAAAAACGCGACAAAATTGATGAGTATTAGCAAACTGTATCGTCATTGTGATGGGTTTTGATGAGAATGATGAAATTGAGTAGGGTTTTGTGATTAGAGAGTAAATGATAGAATGAAAGATGATAAATGAGTGAATGAAACCCTTAATCAAAGTATTTATGAAACTACCCTCAACAGCATTAACGTTCACCAGCAATTGTGAGTTATGCCTAGCAGCATTAACTTTCAACAGCAGTAGTAAGTTTATGTCTAGCAGCATTATCTTTCCCCAGCAGCAGTAAGTTTATGCCTAGCAGCATTAACTTTCCCCAGCAGCAGTAAGTTTATGCCTACCAGCATTAACTTTGAATAACCATCATTAACTTCAATTCCATTCTAATCAGCTTTTCCATCATCAAATTAACATTTTAGCTCACAAAAACTCTCTGTCTGTTTTTGATTTCTCTCATATCTTTTTACTCACAATTCTCTCTTTCTATTTTTAAACAACTCTCTTTTTGTTTTTTAACTCACAAATTCTCTCAATTCTTTTACTCACCAAAACTCTCTGTCTATTTTTATTCTACGCATCTCTCTTTCTGTTTTTATTCTCACCAACTCTCTCACTTATTTTTCTCATAATTTTCACAATGTTAATTATACCAGCAGTATTAAGTATAACTAACAACATTAACTTAGCAGTATTAAGTATAACTAGCAGCACTAATTATACTTAACAGCAGAAACTTTTAATGACATGAATAACAGTACTAATTCATACAAAATTCTACAAAAACATAAAGAGATAAAAGATTTTAAAGATTTAACATTCCAATACTAGCAATCAAATATTGAAATCTACTTACATCAAAAGCTTTTGTAAGCAAATCTGCAACATTTTTGTCAGTATGAATTTTGACCATTTGAATCAATTTCTTTTCACTGCAATCTCTAATGAAATGATGTCTGATCTCTATATGCTTTGTTTTTTAATGAAAAACAGGATTTTTAATTATGCAAATAGTACTGTTATTATCAATAAAGATTTTGGTATGCAAGAAATTATACCCATAATCAAGTAATTGATTCTGAATCCAAAGCACTTGTCCACAACAACTTGAAGCAGCTACATATTCAGCTTCTGTTGTGGAATTTGCAACCACAGTCTGTTTCTTGCACTGCCATGAAATCAATCTACTTCCAAGAAATTGACAACCTCCTGTTGTAGACTTCCTATCCAAGTTTGCTCCAGCGTAATCACTATAAGTTTATGCTACCAAATCAAAAGATGAATCTTTTGGATACCAAAGACCCAATTTTGGTTGACCTTTTAAGTACCTAAAGATCCTTTTTACAGCATGAAGATGTTGAAATCTTTGGTTTGACTTGGTACTTTCACAGGCACACACTGCATACAAATATCCGTTCTTGAAGAAGTAAGAAACATCAATGAAACCAATCATTGATCTATATAAATGGAACATTCACTTCTTTACCATCTTCATCCTTGAGCAAAAGCTTTTTAGAGTTTTCTATAGGTTGCTTGCTGTATTGACATCATAAAAACCTATTTCTCAAAATCTAGTCACATACTTGTCATCGACTTGATAAAAATTCCATTTTCTCTGCTTTACTTGGAGTCCTAAGAAGAATGTGAGTTCACCCATAGAACTCATCTGAAACTTCTTATGCATCATCTTCTCAAACGACTTCTTTATAGAGCCAAAAATGATATCATCTACATACACTTGAACTAATAGAATATCACCTTTGTCCCTTCTGATATACAAAGTCTTGTTTATCTTTCCTCTCTGAAACCCATTATCCAACAAATAAGTTAATAAGGTTTCATACCAAGCTCTAGGAGCTTGAGCACGTTCCTTATAAAGTGCCTTTCTACTTTGGTATACTCTGTCAAGAAAAGTTTGGATCTTCAAATCCTAGTGGTTGACAAATATAGACTTCCTCTTCAATCTTACCATAAAGAAAAGCACTCTTGACATCCATCTGGTACACCACAAAGTCTTTAAATGAGGCATAGGCTAAAAATAGCCTAATTGCTTCAATTCTTGCAACAGGGGCAAAGACTTCATCATAGTCAATCCTTTCTTCTTGTGTGTACCCTTGAGCAACCAATCTTGCTTTATTTTTAATCACAATTCCTCTTTCATCCTTTTTATTCCTGAAAACCCATTTAGTCCCAATAGCCCTTTTTCCATTTGGTAACTTCACCAGGGTCCACACTTTATGTATATTTGAATTGTTAGAAGCTCTTCCTGCATAACTCTATTCAGCCTGGATCCTTCAATTGCATAATTACCTTTTTGGGTCTTTTTGTGATAAAAGCAAGCAAACAAGCAATTTTGAAATCTTTAAATGTTTGTTCTTTGCTGAACTGAACTAAACAAACTATGTTCTTCGAGTTGTGTGGGTAGGGGGGGGGGGAAAGGAAAAATATTTGTGTTGTGTGTTAAAATTTCTTGTCATTCTGCTTGTTTAGTGCGGAATTAAAGTCTCCTAATATTTGTTTCAAAACTGGATGATCTTTGTGTATTCTTGTAGTTGGAATAGGACTGACAGGCATAAATGCATCCAATTTTCATGTCAGCCTCTGCACCAACATCTTCATCATCATCTGAATAAACAATATCTTCCAATTCAGGCATATTTGGATCATCTAGAAGTTTAATGCTTGTTTTTGCACCAACAACATTAACTTCATTTGTGCTAGCAAACAATGAACATGTTAGTGCGTTAACATTATCCCCTTCTCTTGATCATAAATTTCCAATTTACTTGAATCACACCTCTTTCCGGTTCTTCAGTAACATCTTCTCATTATCTCCTGAAGGTTTGAATCCAACATCAAGAGAACTTTTTGAACTTTGAGAGAATGGGTGTAATCACAGTCCATAATGGTAGCATAATGTAATCTTTGCCAAGTACTGTCTCCATACTAGCTTTACCTGCATCATCACATGCTTTTGTACTTGTATTACCATTAGAATGATTTCCTACAACAACTGGCTTATTATTCATTGACTTTGTTAGTGCATCAATATCAAAAAGCCAATTTGGTCCACTTCCTGCAATATTAGGTGTAATTCTCACTAAACTGGACATGCAGTTCTCTCAACTATCCTAGTTCTACTATTGAATACTCTAAATGCTTTACTATTGATGAGTACCCAACAAAGAATCCTTCATCAGCCTTACCATCAAACTTGCCTAAGTGATCTATGGTATTGAGAATTGTAACAAGACACCTAAATGGTCTCATAAAGCCTAAAGCTGGTTTTCTACCAAGAAAAAGTTCATAAGGGTTCTTGTTATGAGGCTTAGTTACTAATACCCTATTTTGCACATAGCAAAGCAGTATTAACTGCTTCAGCCCAAAAAGTAGTAGGTAGTTTAGAATCACTAAGCTTTATCCTAGTAGCCTTAATTAGTGTTGTATTTTTCCTTCTCAGCTATTCTATTTTTGTTGAGGAGATCTAGCGACACTAAAATCTCTCTTAATACCTTTTCTCTCACAAAAATGATCATCTACCTTATTTTTGAACTCAGTTCCATTGTCACACCTAATTACCTTAACCTTTTGATCTATTAGATTTTCTACTTCAGTTATAAAGGACTTAAGTATGCCACTAGTCTCATCCTTAGTAGCTAGAAAGAAAACCCAACTAAACCTACTTTAATCATCTGTGACAACTAAGCAATACATCTTTTTCATTAAGGTTTTTACAAATGTTAGACCAAACAAAACATGTGCAACATATGTAAAGGTTGGCTGATTGAACATATTGTTTGACTTAACAAAATGCTCTCATGTTTCTTCCTTTTGACAAGCAACACAGGTTTGATGAATTTTCAAAAAGTTTTGAGAAGGTAAACTCTTACAGATTTTCCCTTAACCGTTTATTCATAGTGTTTGAATTTATGTGCCCAAGCCTCCTACACCAAAATTTAGATTCATCAGATGTGGCTTTTGCAAAGAGACAAGTTAGACCTCCTTTAGGAATAATATTCTTTAAATCAACACTATACATATTGTTCTTTTAAGGAATTTTAAGGAAAACATGACTTTCATCAGTTAACTTAAAGTTTGGGGATAAAACAATACATTCAGTGTCATTAAAGAGAACACTATTCTTTTTCACACATTTTGAAGACACTAAAGAGGTAAACATAACTCTCTTACAAAACACATTCCTTAAAATCCTAAAATTACCAGTTTTGATTGTACCTCTGCCTGTGATTTTCCCTCCTTTGGGGTTACCTCCAAAGGCAACATATCCTCCATCAATTTCTTCAAAGTCAGTAAGATAGGACATGTTCCCTGTCATGTGCCTTGAGCATCCACTATCAATCACTCCTTTCTCCTGCAAATCTTGCTGTGGATTGCCCTGCACATAAGGTAAGAAAATCAGTCTCTTTTGGGGACCCAAGCCATCACTGACTTGGATCTGCCTTGTGCATCAATATAATCAAACCTTTTTAGGATGGTTGATGCACTATTGTGTTTAGAAACATGGTCTATTACTTTAGTCTTTGGTTTCCAAACCCAACAAGCTGAGGCCTTAACAACATTAACCTGGTTTCCCTTAACAACATTAAGTACTGCTTTTGGCCTAGCAGCATTAACTACTGCTTTTGGCCTAGCAGCATTAACATTTTTATCCTTAACAGTATTAACCCTCTGATTAAAATTACTGTTTTTAAATGTTGTATTCTTGTTAATGGGCCTTCTAACAGTTGAATGTACTTTATTAAAACATTGTCATTGTCTTGCACTATTCATCGTGTTCTGAGTTGATTAGTATTAACTGGTCTAGCAGTAGTAAGAGATTACAGCCAGACCCTCATTAATTAATGCTTTTGGAACCATGTTCCTTTTAGGCTGGTGTGAGTCCAATCTTGAAAAATTATAGTGATTCCCCTTGAGTATAGTTCTCACACTGGTTTTTTAACATCTTTTATTAATTAAACTTCTCTGATGGTTTATATACAATCTAACTGCAAGGTGATTAAAACTTCTACATACATAACAAGCTTTGTTAAACATCTCAAAATTACTTACTAGTCTATGAGACATCATATTATTCTAGTTTCTTTGGTTTCCTCTAGGACTATGTGTGTTCAGCCTATTTTGATTACCTTGTTTAACAGTTGTTTTCCTAGGAGATTTTACTTGCTCTTTAGATTTAACAAACTCTATTTTAGCAAAACTAGGTTTAACTGTTTTCTTTTGAATCCTAGCCTGAGGCACATCTTCTTCCTCACTATCAGACACCCAATCCTCAATAATTAGAGCACCATTATTCTTTAACTACCTTAGGCTTATCTTCATTAGCCTTAGCTTCACTAGTCTCAACTACAGGCTTCTTAACTGTAGGCTCACTAACTATGGCTTCATTCATAGAACTCTTTCTAGTCTAAGAATGACAAATCAGGTTTTGGAGGCATAAAGTTTCCTGTATAGGGAGGTGGAACAACATTATACCCTAAACCTATTTTGCACTTATCAACTATCTGACAGTCTATTAGTTTGCTTAAGCTATTAGATGAATTCTCAAAATTTTCTACTGTTAGCTGAATTTCATCTTTTTGTTTTTGAGCCAGATCCAACTTCCTCCTAAGCTCTGTATGCTACTACTGTAAATGAATCTTACGTTTTAATACCTTGATATCTTCCTCATAAATAGACTCATTTTTTTATAAACTAGAAGTCTTGCTTCTAGAGACTCTAAACCTGTTTAAAAGTAATAACAATTAACTTAGACTCCTTAAGTCTTTTAACAATGTTCATTTTGTTCTTATAAGAATTTTAACATTTTCCAAACAAGATGATGAACAGTTTGAATCAGTAGATACCTCAGAGTTAGAACTTGTAGAATAGTAAGCCATAAGTGCAAAGTTAGTTGGACCTTCTTCTGCTTGATCACTCCAATCATAACCAGAACCACCACAAGACATCAAAGCATTAGAAGTAGTTGTCTCCACTGGCACAACCTTTCTTGTGTTCTCCTTATTCCTATTTTCTTGGTTCCTTGGAGCCCTACACTCCCTTACAAAGTGTACCCTTTTGTTGCAGTTGTAACATTCCACCTTGGACTTATCAAACCCAATGGTCTCAATACCATTCACAGAAAACTTCCTTTTAGTGTTCTTCAAGAATCTCCTTACCCTCATTGTTAGCATAGCCATCTGCCACCTTAAATCCATCTCTTCTAAATCATCATGATTAATTTGTTGCAAGTGCTCATTGTCAAGTTGTGGACTGTTTGGTTGACTTGCAAAGAAAGCACAGATGACAGCATCACTCAAGTTGTCAATTGTTGTTGAGTTAAAAGTAGTAGCTTGAGTGCTAGTACTTTGTAGCACCATAAGCAGTATTAACTGTTCCAATTTGACTGTTTGTGTGCTGTTTAGGACACAAAGGCTACGTTTGTGTGTTTTAAGCTTAGCTTGATGTCCCTTTGCCCTCTGGTTACATAGATCTTCAGGTTGTTGTAAAGATCAATCCAAGCTTAAATGTATTTATCTCAGCTTGTTCCCTCCACATAATGGTATGTGTGGTTCCATTCTGTGACATACTTCTTTATGAACTACTGATTCACATCTCTTTGTAGATACTTTCACTATGAATCTCCAACTGACTGATAAGCATTTGAATCTATCAAAGGTTGATCAAACACCTCTGGAGCTAGATGCAGTAAAATTTTCCATACTGGTTTGCTTTAGATGATTCCTTTGATCTTATGTAGTAGCAGCATTCCCTCCATAAAACCTCTCTTAAATAGCCAGCAGCAATGACATGGCATCTTTTGATGAAGTTAAACTTGAATTGATGTTCATTAGGTATCACATCAATAAAGTGCTTCTTGCCCTTCACTCTAATGCTCCTTGTGCCTTTCTTCAGCAGTTGGCAGAAGCAATAATAGTCTCAACACCTTCATACAAATTTCTTGTTCTATCCGAGGTGCATTACACATTCCTCTTTGAACTTCCCATAGATGAATAATTCAATCATCAGGATGTAATGTTACCATCCACATCCTCTAAAGCTCATACTCACATGGTTTGAGCATAGCGCGGCACTTTTGATGCAAGCCACTATATATGCTAGAGTCTTAATACATGTACTTCTTAGCAAAGTTTCTCACAAAAGCAACAAGCTCTGAAACCACTTGTTAGTCCACTTGAAGGATCTTGCGAATATCCTTAGCTTGTGTAAGGTTAGTTCTATGCAAGATAAATCCTAACACAACTATGATAGAAATATGTAAAAATATCAAAGATTATGACGGAATCTACTTTAATTAATTCAAGAGAATATGCAATAGAACACCGTAATTCTAATGCGATCACACGATTACAAACACAGCTTCAATAAATTAATACGAATACATCCTAACTAGTATTAGGGTTACAAAACCTTGACAGCTATAACATACAAAACAAAAGATATTCAAACTCTATGCCCAAAACCAATCCAACCCACCCAAAGACCTCCCTTTCATATGCACCAAAGAGTCCTAAGTCGATTTACAATATATTTCTTAAAACAAGTAGTTCATTTCTTTATTTTTAACATTCTCCCCCTAAATGATCTACTTTGGAACTATCCTTATTGTGTTTTTGATGACGACTTCTTCCTTATGCTTGAACACTTTATTCTGAAATAGTCCGTTATTTTCTTTTCCTTTGAAGCTTAAAAACGCTAAGAATTTTTTATGAAAGCTGAGGACGACCTTGTAGCATATCTCTCCATATAAAATTTTCTCCCACTATATAATAGGATAGATTTCTTTATCTCTGAAGGCATCAACTTTACTCTCGAACTCAAAATCAGCATTCTCAAAAGCTAACTTGATCTTCTTTTGCAACTTGATTCTTTAAATGCTTGTATGAAATCTTTATCTTTGAACTTGATCTTGAATATAGATTTCAATCACATAATGTTGCTGACGAAAGATCTTGAACACGATGATATTGATTGAGCATTTCTTTGTAAAAGACTTAAACACTTAACTTTATTCTTAAATCTTCATACTCGTTTAGCTCCCCCTCAATCACATATCCATTTCTTGAATATTGAAGTAGTGATCTTGATTGTGAAGACTTTGCTTAAATGAATTGTTGTTGAAGACGGTGATGATATTGTTGAAGTAATCTCATGCAAATGTTGAACCAGCTATCTTGATCGATCTTTAAGCTTGATGAAACACTACAGCTTATTATAAACATTTGATGATGTAACCTCGAAACATATCAATAACAAAATAACAAAATAACTCTCATTCTATTTTTTCTTTCTCTCTTTTCTTTTAATCCTCACTAACAATATATTTATTTTCTCATTCTGTGTTTGCTTTCTCTCATTTCTTTTAATCCTCACCAATCATGAAGATAAAACATATCTTCTTGATCAAACTACTTATACAATGACTTCCTTAAACTTCAATTTCTTTTGCCCATTATCTTGATTTGTCCCATAATTTCTTGCTTATATTTTATCCCCTTTATATACTTGGATATATCTCTTAATTTCCAAGCTTATATCTTCTCCCCCTTATGATGATTATGATCCATCATAAATATCATGATCATATAAGCTCCACAATAAGCTTCGGGTGAAAAAAATTCTTTAAAGTCTGAAATTGAAATTGAAATCATTTCTTTTCTCTCTAAAAATCAAACATTCTCCCCTTTATAAACAAACATACTCCCCCAAAATAACCCATAAGCTCCCTCAAACCGACAAACTTAAGTGCTATCATTCTCGTGAAGGTTGAAAGAAACTTTTGTCGTTCTATGATTCGTTGAAGATGTCATGCTTGTGAAAGGTAGAGATGTTGTTGTTGTGTGTCGTAGAAGATGAAATGGAGAATTATCAGAGTAAGAACCATCTTCTACTTTAACCATGAAGTTCATACATCACAAGATCATGCTTTGAAAATTTCCGATGAAAGTTATTTGAAAAATATGATCAAATCAATATCTCGATGATAAGGATGCAGAAATATGATCATGAAATCCAAATAAGCATTGATCTCTTGAACTGAATGTTATTTTACACTGGGAAAGACATAACCACTAGATCACATAGATTACTAGTTAACACTTATTTGAATCATTAAGAAATCATTTTCAAATGAGTGACCTACATTCAGCATCCCCCTTCAAAGTAAACTTCCCCCACTTAAATTATACAACGTCCTCGTTGTATAGATAAAACAATTAAATAATAAGGGAAAATAGAATTAGAACGGAAAACTCCCTGATGTTTTGCTCGTGATAATTCTCCAAGATGAGTCCTTGAGCAAAAAGTGTGTTGACTAGGGCTTCAGCATGCCCGGATAAGTTCAACACATGTCTTTTTCAGCATATACCATATCATAGTTTCAGCAAGGTCCTGTATAAAAGATTAGAAGACAAGTGCAAATTCTATCTCGCTACAATGGTACAAGAAAACAATTAAACACACAACTGTACAGGGATCAATACGCCGTATCCCAAACCCTAGGATACGCCGTATTGTTCCTGTAGAAATAATTAAATTACTGGAAATTAAATATTTAGTTTTAAAAACTGATAACGTCCAGACATCTCTATACGCCGTATCCAGAGGGGTTCGATACGCCGTATAGAGTGTCTGGGAAGACAGACTCGTGCAACAAACAATTAAAATGCGAAAAACAATTAAAATGACCGGGTTGTCTCCCGGGAAGCACTTTTGTTTCAGCTGGTCTTTAAGTTCGACCTTTTTCTTCATTCCTTTTCATTTATCAGGCGTTGTCACGACCCATCCTTCATTAATGAGATGTAAAAGTTCTTGATAAGCATCGAGGCTATCCTTTGAATGTTTGAGGCATTCAGACTCTTTTATTGTAATGTACTCATTGTCATCATCGAATGAGTACTTCATCATCTTGAATCTCTTGACTTTGCAGTTTGATGGTTCAGGAATTGGATTACCCATATGTCCTTGATTTTCTTGAGTACAACTGTTGTTGTTTCCTTCATAATCCCTTCCAAATGTACGGTTGATGTCAAGATAAGGATTTCTTGCCCATTCAGTTTTTATATTCACATATGACCGTCGTCTAAAATTTTCCATACGAGTAAATGGTGTGATCTCGTGAGCATTCACTTTCCACCAGCACTCTTATAGTTTTACCAGCACTTCATATTCTAGCTCGTGGAAGTTTTTAAAGCAGCTCTTCAACCATCTGCAGAATTTTACCACCCGATAGTCGCATCTCCTCATGATCCTTCTATTTTAGCCTTAAGTGCTAAGGTTTCATCCTTTAGTTTACCATCAATTTGATATAGTTTTTTCCATCACGGGATAAGGGAAAATATTTACAAAAAAACCTTCCGGCAAGCATTCCCCAAGCCGTGATTTTATTGTCCGTACATTTAACCACCATATTTTCGCATCCTCGGTAAGAGAGAGAGAGAGAAAGAGAGGGAAAATATTTATGCGTAATTGATTGGTGTTGAAAATTGCCGTTTTAATCTGGTCTAGTATTTTAAGGAAATCATCAATGTGGTCGACGACATCCTCCTCCTCCGTTCCACTGAAAATGTGACACTGTAAATCTTTAAAGATTTTCTTGCAAAGTTCATCGAGATCAATCCATGTTTCAGTAAGTTTTGAGTTGGAATTTGTCATAGCTTTCTCCAAGGATTATCTTATGTTGAATTCTGTCGTAACATCAGTCATAGCTCTCGTTAGACAATTTCCTAAGACCAAGAACAAATTATCAGTAGGATGTGCCCTCGGGAGAGAGCACATAAAATAAGCTAGGAGATTGAACACGAAAGAAAATTCAAGCCTGCTACTATATTAGTTGACAGATATGCCGTATTTAATTAATTTGAATACGCCGTATATCCAGTACGCCGTATTGATTTCGCAGAATACGCCGTATATTTGGAAGAATAGATACGTCGTTTAGACTGTAGAATTCAATACGCTGTTCTAGGTAGAAGTTTTGATACGTCGTATCCAACTGGTGGATACGACGTATTAAGTGATCAATCAGAACATAATACTATTAAAAACAATTAAATACTAGAATTTAAATAAATAATAAATACAAACAATACAAATAAATACAAACGGAATTTAAATGATTAGATTACATTAAATTAATTTAATTAATGGTTAGAATATAATAATAAGAATCAGGTTTAATTATTCACTCCCCGGCAACGTCGCCAAAAACTGATGTGCTGTCGTGTAAGGGTCAATGATTTGATTATCAAGTTTGTAAATTTATATTTATCCGACAAACTAAAAAAATCTTTAACGAGCAGTGTCCTCCGGTCCAGACTGAGTTTGCGGGTAAGTACGATGTTCGAAACATAAGAGTGAACACACTAGCCTATATTCTATCAGTATTTTAATTATTTTAATTGGTATATGTTATTATAATTACTGGTTAAACCTATGTTTCTATTACGTTGTCTAATGATATGGGGGGTTTTCAGCTAACAGGACTGGCACAAGTTTGGTGGTGACAAACTATCAATTCAATACATAATAAACACAAAAGAAGAAAATCAAAAAGATAGGAAAGCGGTACAAGCCAAATGATAGAAAACTGTATTAGCCATATTAAATCTAGTTCAATGTTGGTTTGTTTGTTTTAGTGTAATGATTTACTTATCTCGAAGGGCATATCATTCTTAAGACTTATGCGGGACCTCATCCTAAGACATAGACACGATTAATCATATCACAATTAAACGCTTTCCGCAGACAAGGCCTCATTTAGTTTAAATTATAATCCTTTTTTAGGGAATCAAGCAGTGGTAATCCTGTCAAAACCCTAGCCAATCGGGACTTTACCCACTTATTGATTGACGGTGTTTTATATACTGGTAGTCCTTATTCGCTTTACCAATTTAATTAAGAACCATACTTGTTGGAAACAAAATGGGTCACCCTACGGTCCAACTAAGCTCATAATTAAAAGGTAAAGATAAAACGTTATTTGTGATCCTATTGGTCCAGTAATATAAAACACGATATGGAGAGCTATCCTAGTATCTAGATTACTTTTTAGGTATCACTAGACCTAGTTGAATGATAGGTCGCATATTCAAACACATAAACAAGTATAAGGTGATAAACATAATGAAACAATCAACGATTAATTAAGAAATCAATTTTAAAAACACCCCCAAAAAAAAAAAACAAACATTAAGCTTTCGTTAAGATGGTACTACCCGAGGGTATTAGCCCTCAAACCATTGTATTTATACAAGAGTATCAAACCAAATGAACTCGAACGATTTAAGAGAGTAAAATTACCGATGTCTTCTATGGTTTCGTGATTAATGCTTATCCTTGGTGGCTTTCTTCTTTCTAAATTTGGTCTTTTAGAGTGAGTATTGTATAAAGAATATGATATTGCACAGGGAAACTTGTTTTTGAGTTTCTATTAATTAGTGTCTAAAGACTCGATCGCCGTATCTAGCTAGGCCAATATGGCAAATACGGCGGGATTCCTTAGGAGTGCGCGCTACGTTCTCAAGCAGTTATGATATCATTCCTAATTTATTTTATTACCGTATCTTCGAAATAGATTCTTCGTGGATACGGGTATGGAAGAGAGTTATACGTCGTATGGGAATTGATCAAATGCGCTTTCTTGGTGAAGTTCATAGCGCTGATACGTCGTATCTCTTTTGTTGGACTACGTGTATTGGTCATAAAAATTTAGCAATCTTCAATATGTCTATTGTTTTAGCTCTAAAAATTATGAGCTCTTTTAGCTTATCTTCACAAACATTCCTGAATGACTGCATTTATAAACTTTAAAGCATTTAAGTACCAAATCATGCAATAATTATATAAAAGTGGGCAAAACAAATGGGATAAATATATTATAAAGTAACGTTATTTGATGTCATTAATGTAAAATGACATGAAAATGCGGATTGTTACACTTTATACCAATCTAACATATCTAGAATAAGGTTGACCTACGAAAAGCTCTTAGTCAAAGGAAGAGGACGATGTGAAGGTCGGAAGATGGGGTGAGAAAATAAGTACTCTAGAAGAACCTTCCTTGCCCCTCTACTTAACTTCAATCTCCTAGCCATCGGCCCATATCCCAGAAAACCTAATGTTTTTAAAAGCTCTCAGATGAAAGCATGACAGAGGATGCCCTACCAAAATGCTTGGCAAAATGATACTCATAGAAAAAAGAAACGTAAGACACCGAAAACCACCCAATGTGTGAGCAAGGAAGGCTCTAGGAAAGGAAGTCCCTACCTACCTCGATGACTTATGAGGGAAACGTCGCTCTTAACCAGGGAAATGAAAGAGCCATATGAATGGTTAGAGGTAGAGGGCACAGAAAAAGACTATACGAGAAAATAGAACAGTAGATGGACAATGAGATATCGTTTCCCTTCGTACCGAGAATCGACTACTCGACTCTCCTATACTTCTGGAGGCATATGTATAGGGTTTCAAGGTCTGGAGGATATACGCTGACGAAGGAAGCTCCTCGAAGGTCATGTACGAGCATTGCTTCAGAAATTTGGGACCCAATATTAAGGTAAAATTGAGGGAATCTAGGATACCATTTATGGGGTTCTTAGGCGAAGTGAATTGCCCATTATGAGTGATAGATCTGAGTGTCACCATAGGAGAACAAGACAGGATCTGGATCGTTATAATGGAATTTGTGGTGGTTAAATGTCATTCCCTTTATAATGTAATATTTGGTAAGACGGGGATGAGAAGCTTGGGAGCTGTATCATCCATAATTCACTCAATAATAAAATTCCCAGCTGCCAACTGAATAGCCACCACGGTGACCAACAAAGAAGCGCTTCGAGAATGTCAAAGAACTGAGGAGGTGCAAGGGTCTACTTAGGAAGGGAGAAGGACACACCCTCAAATTCGGGCATCAGAACCAAACAAGGCCGAGGAAAAGACAACATTTCACACTAATAAAGGGGTCTTTTGCTACACAAAAATGCCCTTTGGGCTAAAGAATGCAAGAGTAGTAGATACCATATTTGAAGGGCAAATATGTAGGAACTTGGAAGCCTATGTGGATGACATGGTCATCAAGAGCAAGACAGAGCAAGATCTAATCCGAGACATCGAAGAAACATTGTTGACTCTTAAAAAAGTAAACATGAAGCTAAACCCAAAAACTTACTCGTTCGGAATGGAAGAAGGAAAGTTCCTAGGATACATAAAGCAGATACCGATCCATTATGTGAGTCGATCGTTGCAGGGAGCTGAAATAAATTATGCTCTAATGGAGAAGCTCGCATTGGCGCTAGTGCACGCAACCAGAAGGTTAAGAAGGTATATAACACCCCGTGTTTTAGGTCATTGTGCGACGATTGCATGCCCGATGTCGTAAATATTATTTTACGAGTTTCCGTGAACGAGCGTCGACATTTAAAATTTTATTTGTCGCTAATAAATATTTTCGTATTTTCTTATGATAAATTTGGAAGAAGAATTGATAATTTTTATTTTTGAGTTTCTGCGAGTCAACGTTGATCGACGCGTTCGTTATCGTTTTGGGCATCGTTAAAAATATTAGAATGTTCGCTATTTCTCTTTGATCATAAAAATATCATTTTATGGAGTCGTGTCATGTTTTGTTCTCGACCTTGAGCAATAACTCGCGTTTAATTAAAAGTGTGGTACAATATATTTGTGAGATATTTGCAAGATATTCTATAGGGATATTTTCTAGCTATTACTATTATATTACAAGTTATCATTTCAAAAATTCATTTTTTTTCTTTTTCTTGTTTTGTGGATTCTGTCCGACATCACACCCACAACACATTTGTTCATTTTTGATTTTCAATTCTTAAGGAAACACTCAATAAAAAACTTTAAACATATGATCTAAAACCAAGTAGGACACCATGTTCTTTTTTTTTTTTTTATAGTTGTTTCCTCTTTTCCTCTTTTCTTTTTGGGTTAGGCAGAATGAACAAACACCCCTAACTCTTAGTGTTTTTGATTTTCTAAGCTACCAAATATTGTTAGGAGGTTAAGATTCGATCATCCAAGTGTTAAAAATGGGACTAATACATCAAGGTATGGTAAAGTGGACTCATTTTGAACAAAAGAGTCATTGGGTTCGGTTGAGGGTTCGAACCAAGGGAGAGACCACAAGAGAAATATTTATAAATGGGTTACTCATTTGGGGCTGATTTGGGTCGGTTTTGTTTGGTCTCGGGTTGGGTTCGAACCGAGCACAAGACGCACAAGGTTGTGGGTTCGAATCAAGCAAGAGGCCACAAGGAGGTGGTTTGTTTGATTGGTCATTATTCGGGTTGATTCGGGTTTTGTTTTGATTTGGGTTGGTATGTTGGTTGGAGTGAGCCGCGGCATAAGCAACCAAAAGGGGACAACCCGACGTTTTTATTTTCCGATCTTGCTTCTTATAAGCTTTGTGAGCATTCCTCCCCCCCCACCCCCCCCCCCCCCCCCCCCCCCCCCCCCCCCATTTTCATTTGTTTTCGATTATTTTGCTTATGGTTTGATTATTATATATGTGACGGAAATCGATTGAAACTTGCGGCGGTTCTGCTATATTGTGATATAAAACGTTTAGTGGGTAAGTATATATTGTATGTCATGTTTGATTGTAGTTTGATGAGCTTGTTGGTCAAAAACGGATTTTAGCGGAATTTGTAATAAGCTTACTGTGACCAGAAAGTTTGGCACGCCAAACGAGGATCGAGAAATTGGTAAATCTGATTTTAGGCATAGAAATATGGTAGAGCTTGCTTAGACGATCGTTTCCATATAAGGATCGTCTTGTAACTCCTAATAACGAAAAAGTTATGCCAAAAACGAGATATATATCCTTAATATAAAAACTCGGCACTAGTAAAAAGGCGTCATGGGTGGGGGGGGGGATTGCTGTCCAGATATTTAAGAGCTCGATTTCGGGCACTTTCGAGTCCGTTTCGGCCTTCGACGAAACATAAAAGTCTTGGGGGAGTTTATTTTTAGTTTTTTTGTATTCTTTTTCTTTTTGTGTTTTCTTTTTTTCTTTTTCTTTAGTCGGAGAGTCGTTTTATTCCCGCGAGGTCTTTAAGATTAAAAGGCGTAGTGATAACGGGTGTAAGGCGGGGGCAAAAATCAGGTTTTTGGTAACTTAACCCTACTTTTGGGCCATCAGACTTGATGCGAGTGCGTTTTCACCCATTTCGGTCGAGTTTCGGGTCTCGGACAAAACTGGAAAGTTGTTCAAAATGACGTTTTACTTCTCCGCGAGGTTTTCTAGAATTAAAAACGCCTTATAACGGGTCAAAAACGCAAACGCAGGTATGCGTTTTGGTAATATATTTCGGCTGAAACTGGTAGGGGCAGTTTGGTCATTTTCTGTTGGGTTTCGGGTTTCGACTAAAACTAAAAAGTTGTTCGGAATATCGTTTCGCATAAGTTCTCTTTAGAACCAGAGTCGAGAAAATGTTATCTAGTGGGTCGTTTTGGTCGGATCAGACTTAGAAAATAAATATATATTTTATAAAAGTCAAACGTAAAAGTCAATGAAGACTTTAATAAACGTTCACGGGTTGTGAAGATGTTTTTGATTAATAAAAACATATCGGTTACTAAACTATCGTAAGTAACTATTTTTGAGACCGTTGGTCGATTCTAAAAAGGGAAAGTATAAAATAGTATGGGATCGCCAAATGGCAATTGTATATAAAATATGCTAGTGTTAAGGTTAGGACGGCAAGTGGATTTTCATCACATCTATGTTATGTATGCATATATAAATATATTATGTTATTAGTTATCGAAGAGCTATATTACTAGGGAATTTCATAATGAGGCTTCTTCGGATGGCGTATTGACGAGTTGTTGGATTTACGATTTAAAGTGTCCTAACTCCTCGTACGTCATGTCATGACCTCTTAAATTATGATAGCCCGAACGATAGTACGATGATAACTATATAGGATTATATACAGTTGTTGTTAGACAACGTACTTGAATACTGATTCGACCTATATTAACTAGGTTGCATTCGGGCATTAGCGTGACGCGTTTTTACTTGGGATATTTTGTTATCAGTTTACTCACTCAAGGTGAGTTCATAGCCCCATGTTTTACAATTATTGATTTACAAGTTTTGGGGTGAGAAACATGCTTTGTTTTACAATTGGACGCAAAGTGTACTATTTTATCATGATTACGTGTTTGCCTAAGTAAGCGATTAACCCACTATGCCCATGAATCATGACTGTTCATTCTGGTTTGGAAGCGCGAGTGATTATAGATAGATCTATTTAGGATTGACCTCCCCGTTCGGGTGACTAGCTATCACTGGAAACGAACGTATATCATGTCGGATACTGGATGTTACGGGTTGACATCATCACGGGCAATGTAGGCAATATTTATATTTGTATTCACAATTATGTCGAGCTTCGGTATCATGAGCTTAGGGAAAACGTAATTACGTTTGGTGATGTCTGCATCTGTTGCATTATCACGGGGAAAGTCTTGCGGTCCTGGATTATACATTTATATAAACCTATGAATTCACCAACTTTATGTTGACCTCTTTTTTAAAAAAAAGCATTTTGTTTTTTTTCTCAGGTTTTGGTATGAAGATAGTTTGATGGTAACGGAAAGCGGATATCAAGAATGAAGGCTGGTGACTATGTATTTATAAATTAATGAAACATTTTTGAAATAAAGTCGTGATATGACTTGTATAGTTTGGGACCTATCTTGTGACTCTGATTCTCTCTTAAACTAATGAGATGAAAATTGTTAATAAACGTATTTTTGTCATTTTACTAGGACTCGTGTGCATGTATTATGAAGTAGCACCCCAAATGTATTATTCCGCTGCGTATCGTGTTTTGGGGGTGTTACAGATTGGTATCAGAGCTCGAGTTGTAGCGAACTAAGTCGTTTTTCAAACTTGGACTACAACTGATTTTGGAAATTTTGTCACGAGTCGTTCACCGATGTCCGATATCCGCGCGTGCGTTGGTCCCGATCCTTAGATGCTTTATGTGGTATACTTGATTGCATATTATGTGTGTAGCAAGCGGGTGACACTTGGTATAAGTGGTAATTATATATGTGTATATATATACAATGCATCCGTTCTATGGTATACGGATTTATACATACTTTACTTTTGAAAATGATTACGGATTAGCTTAAGTGGATTGAACCGATGGGTACATATTCATAAATGTCCGGATGATCCTTGGACGGGACATCTGCGATGGGTACATGTTCTTTAATTGCCGGTGTTCCTTGGATGGGGAAATCTGAAGATGGGCGCATAGTGCATCGGTTTCATGAACTTAGAGTAATGGTAATCATGGTTTTATACACACGTGTATGTGTACGTTGCCTTGAATAAAGTGACAATACATATTTTGGACGATTGCGGTCCGGATTCATACATATATATACAAAGATGAGTACATAGATTTTCTATGGGATAGACGAACACTAGAACCCTGTCGAGGTATGGTGGGTTACACCATAGCCTCAAGACCATGCATGATATACATGCAATATGATAACTATGTGAAGTTATATGAACATAAAGGTTCGAATATTGTCCAACGTCGAGTAAATTTATTAATTAGGTTGAGATGTGTACCAATTCATGACTGAATCTCAAGACAGTTCTTGTTTGATGAGTTTGCATTCTTTCGCATACTCTACAGTTATTTATATAAGGGTTATTTATATAAATAGGGGAATATTTCTTTAGGCAAGGTAGTACGATAAGCTCGTAGGTCCTAAGCGCTACCTAAACATTAAGCTATCGAATATGATACCTTACCATCATTCATTTATGCCATAAGTGCATACTCGTATTTACCATACCAGCCTTATATAATATATTTATATAAGTTAAGTTTTGCTCGCTGCAAGCGGTTATGTTTTCATTATAGACGATTTCCTACACGTCTGTTTATATTAATTCCGAGCCATGGAGATTCCATTGAGCTTCTGATGAGGAGCTAGAGGAACTAATGAAGGATCAGCCTCTATCTGCTGATGCCTCACCTACAGCCTTATCACCAGGCTACATTGCTGACTCTAATCCGGAAGAGGATAAGGAGGACCCTGAGGAGGATCCTGCTGACCATCCTGCCGATGGATGAGACAATTATGATAATGAGTCATCTGATGATGACAACGATGATGATGATGTTGAGAAGGATGAGGAGGACGAGGAGGAGGAGGAGGAGCATCTAGCTCCGGCAGACCCTTCTGCTGTACCTACAGATGACCCTGTCCCCTCAAGCTGAGGATGCAGAGGCAGTTACGAATGATGAGTCTGCTCCTAGGCCACCCACACCATATCATTTTGCTTTCTGAGACCAAATCCCGTACTGTACGGATGTCTATTTAACACCATACTCCACGATCACCATCTGCTAAGGCAGGCATTACCGAGTTTGCTGCTACACTACCTTCATCATCACCACCACCAAAGAATGTTGAGTCACTTAAAGATAACATAAGAGTCTAGCATCTAGAATCTTGAGAGGCACCCTGGCCATAGACAAATAGATTTGTCAGTGTAGCTCATTTTGTATTCCACTAAACTTGAGTAGTACTCGGTTGGTAGTGTTAATAAAAAGCTTGTACTCTTTTACTTATGTAAAACGATGTATTAAGTATTAACTTACGTTGTTGGTTATGATCATGCTACTGTACGATGGGGATTTATTTATGCCATGGTTGCTAACATGTTGCCTGAATGGGGTAGATTCGTAACAGCAGTGAAACTAAACAGATGATTAAGAGACTCCAACTATGATCACATGTATGCTTATTTGAAGCAACACGAGGCACATGCCAATGAGAACAAAATGATGTTGGAACGATTCACTCAATACAATGTTGATCCTCTCGCCTTGATGTCCAATGTTTCACATCAACAATACTACCCACAATCATCTACCACTTCACCATCCACACATGTTCCACCAGTTACCTATCAACCACATTTTGCTGATAACACACAACTTGATTCAGGACTCTTTCCAATGGACAATTTGATTGACAACCTAACCAACACACTTGCCCTACTCACCCAATCATACAAAACATACCTTCCTCAAACTAACAATCAACTCAGAACTTCATCAAATACAAGGAACCAAGCCACAGTTCAAGGCGGAAGGGTTGTTGTTCAGAATGTTTAGGGTTGACAAAATAGAGGTTAGGGGAACAATGCAAGGGGAACAGGTGCAACTGGTAATGGGGGAGTTCAGAACAGAGTCGGGAATGCAAATCCTGGTCAAGCTAGGCAGATTAAGTGTTACAATTGCAATGGTATAAGCCACATAGCAAGGAACTGCACTCAACCCAAGCGCCCACAGAATTCAAACTACTTCAAAGACAAGATGTTGCTGATGCAAGCATAGGAGAATGGGGTGCTGTTGGATGAAGAGAAATTGTTGTTTATTGTAGGTGGTCAAGAAAATGTTGTTGATGAAGATGTGGATAAGCCGCCGGTTCAAGACTTGGCACTCACTATAAATAATGTGTTTCAAGCTGATGATTGTGATGCGTTTGATTCTGATGTTGATGAGGCCCCCACTGCACAGACCTTGTTCATGGCAAATCTATCATCCGCAGATCCTGTTTATGATGAAAACGGTCTGTCATATGATTCGGAAATTCTCTTTGAGGTACACGATCACGATAACTATCAAGATGCTGTTTGCGAGAATCATGAAGTACACGAGATGCATGACGATGTACAACCAAACTGCATTGTTAACTCAGATGCTGAATATACGGGTGACTGTAATATGATTCCGTATGATCAGTATGTGAAGGACAACGCAAAGTCTGTTGTACAAACTAATGTATCTTCTGTACCAAATGATGCATATATGATGATAATTAATGGAATGCATGAACATACTGCCAAATGTGTTTCTGTGAAAGCATATAACAAAGTTGTTGACGCATCATTAACCGTTGAACTTGCGACATATAGGGAACTTGTTGAACTGTATGAAAGACGGGCCAAGTTTGAATTAACTGAAAGAGAACAAAAGATTGAGGAACAACTAAGAATAGTTATCACTGACTGTAATATTAAGGAAGAAAATTTGAAAAAGGAACTTCATTCTGTAAAAATGCAACTTAACTCTACCATCAACCATAACAAGTCAATGGTAAAAGAAGTTACGTCTTTGAAAAATGATTTTAAACAGAAAGAAAACAAATACCTGGAAGAATTTTTATACATGAAAGCATTAAAAGAAAAGGTCGAGGATAAATTATACAAACAAGACCAGTCTCTTTAAACAGTTCACATGTTATGTAGACCAAAACATTATTGATGAACAGAGAAAGGTAGCCATTGGCTATAAGAACCCATTATGTCTCACCCGTGAAAAGCAAGTTCAGCCTGCCCTATATAATGGTCATGAAATTATCAAAACCTATCATGTCCCGGCCATAGTACAAAACTCAGAGGATACCCTAGAGATAGCTAAAATCACTAGGAAGAAAATGAATGACAAAATGAAAACCCCTCTGTGGAATGAACAAAACATTAATATTCGACCCCCAGATTACTCGAAAGAGAACTATCTGGCGACCTTTAAACCACAGACACAACTGACCCCAAGTCAGATATTTTGGTCCAAGGATGTCCTCAAGATGAAAGCAGAAGCTCTCAAAGAGCAGACCCCAACTTCAAGACCAATAAAAGTGTTGATGGTGTACCCTCTCAATACACTTGCAACGCTTTTCCCCAAGGTGCTTCCAACAAAAAGTCAAGTGAAAATTAACATTTTTACACTTATACAACTTTTTTCAGAATTTGAAAAGACCTATAAAAAGAGAATTACACCAACGGATCTCACTGAAGGGGAAATGGGCTTTGGACAAACCAAGGAATGTTATCTCACCGAGGTCATTCCATTTTTCAAAACACTTAAAGAACATTTTAAGGGTATCCAAAAGGCTCTCACTAAAGAAATCAAAGAAATGAAAGAAATTTTTGACGAGTTGGAAGCTGAGGTTGACCAAAACGTTGTGAATAGGAAGTATAATGAGATTGAGTGGAAAAATCTTCTCATCGCATATGATAATTTAATTGCTGATTGCTTTTCCAAAGAAGTGTTTTATGTTGCAAAAATTCTGAGCTTACTGTATCTAGATTTACTGAAATGCATGATGCCATAACTTTTGTTCCAAAGCACGTTGTCTGGAACTTGAAGCAAAAAAAAAAGAAAAAAGGAGCTTTCTAAATTAAAAGATAAGATTCAAAAAGATGATCATAATGAATTGGTAAAACATCTTTCCAATCTTGAGGTAAATCACTTAGATTTATAGTTAAAGTATCATCACCTTAAAGAAAGTTTTGGAAACAATAAATCTCTACCCGCTCGATATGCTCCGGATTTTGACTTAGTCTTTGTAATCGAAAAAATGAAAGCTTCCATTCAAGGAAAGGACAACGCCATCAAAAAATTGCGAATGCAAATCTCTCAATTAAAATAGACCCGTAGTGAGGCAGACCGTACTCTTGATTTTAGGGCCTTAGATTTTCAGATCACTCAATTAACTTAAAAAGTCACCAGTCTTCAAGAACAAAATGAGCTATTTAGGGCCTTACAAGGAATTGTATGATTCTATTAAGATCACGTGTGCTAAACATATCGAACAGACAACTGCCCTGTTAACTGACAATGAGAATCTGAAAGCCCAAATACATGAAAATATGAAATGCATCACTATAGATTATGTAAAACCAAGAGTTCTTGCACCTGGTAGGTATGTTATCGATGTTGAACCAATCCCCCCTCGCAATAAGAACAATTAGGAAGTTCATCTAGATTATCTCAAACCTCTTAAGGAAAGTGTGGAAACCCTTCGCGAGATTGTAGAGGAAGCTAAGGTTGAAAGACCATTAGATAGATCACTTGCATCTTCTTGCCTTTACACTAAACACTCTCAAGAACTATTAGAATATGTGATTGGCACGTGTCTGAAAGACTTCAATAAACGAGATAAAAAGCATTCTTCTACCCCTTTAACTAGGAAAAAGCAAGTTACTTTTAAGGACCAATGTGAAACATCAAATAATAACATACACAAACATGTAGAGCAACTGAACATTCAGAAGACTAATGTCCCTGTGATTCCTTCTATAGGAGTAAACAGTTGTACTAACACTAGAAGATCAAAGCCTAGGAGCAATACCAAGAAAAATAGGATCTCTCCGGCTAAAAGTGTCAACAAGAAGAAAGTAGAAGAACACCCTAGGACCAATAAGTCTAGTTCGACAAACATGAATCGTGTTGATTCTAGTATTAGCTCTAAGCGTACTGTAATTAATTTGAATTCTCATTCTGTTTGCAAGACATGTAACAAATGCTTAATTTATGCAAATCATGATATGTGTGTGGTTGATTATTTGCACTCTGTGAATGCATCCTCCTATGTTAAAAATATTATGCGTAAAGTTAAGAAAGTTTGGAAACCTAAGCAAGTTAAGCAAGTATGGAAAGCAACAGGAAAAGTGCTTACCAATGTTGGTTATAATGGAAACAATGCCCTTTAACTAGGTGCACTACATCCAATGTTCTGCCTGTACCGTAAACTAAAACCGTTAGTACTAGTAAAACTGCAATAACTAAGAAATTAAGTAACACATCTCAGACACTATTAACTAGATACCAACGTAGAAACACACAGTATAAGGCACTTCCCACTAGCATTCCTACTCCAACTGTGAATCAAGAAATTGATACGTCTATGCAAACTGATGTCGCTTATGCTAACCAACGGGACCCCAACAAAACTTAGGGATCCAACTTTCCAAACTCTCCATCTTCGTCTGTTTTCAAATGCAGGTCGTACAGATCGTCCTTTGGTATTTGGACTCAGGCTGCTCAAAACATATGACGGGGGATCGCTCACGGCTTAGGAATTTTGTGAAAAATTTCATCGGGACAGTTAGATTCGGGAATGACCACTTTGGTGCTATCATGGGTTATGGAGATTACGTGATTGGTGACAGTGTGATCTCCAGGGTATACTATGTGGAAGGACTGGGACACAATCTATTTTCTGTCAGACAATTTTGTGATTCTGATCTTGAGGTTGCATTCAGGAAGCATTCGTATTATGTTTGAGATACAGATGGTGTTGAATTAATTAAAGGTTCTCGTGGTTCTAATTTGTACACTATCTCGGTTGAAGACATGATGAAGTCCTCCCCAATATGCTTGTTGTCCAAAGCCTCCAAGAATAAATCATGGTTATGGCATCGTCATTTAAACCACTTGAACTTCGGTACCATCAATGACCTTGCAAGAAAGGACTTAGTAAGAGGCCTACCTAGATTAAAGTTTGAGAAAGATCGTCTTTGCTTTGCATGTCAACTAGGAAAGAGCAAAAAGTATACCTCAAAACTGAAAACACCAACTTGGAAGTTCTTAATACCCTTCATATGAATTTATGTGGACCAATGCGAGTGCAAACAATTAATAGGAAGAAGTACATCTTGGTCATCATTGATGACTATTCTAGGTTTACTTGGGTCAAGTTTTTAAGATCGAAAGATGAAACCCCAGAGTTCGTCATTAAATTTCAGAAACAAATCTAAGTCGGTCTCAAAATCGATCCCTCATTCACACTCATGCATCACAAGATCTAATGTACGTTTCAGTGCGTTATTTCTTAACCGGAAGAGAAGTCTTCCTTTTTATAACCAAATAATTTTCTTCTTAATTGATTCTTCAAAAATTATTTATGTTAATCACGGTGGAAAAGTGTTGTTGGAAATTAATCATGTCAGGCTTTCAAAATAAACTTTTCTACGCAAACAACGACTACATCTCTTTAATTAGAAAACGGGTCATTGTTTGAGAGGGAGAGTGATTTCAAGTTTATTGCATCAAACGGGTTTCTAGATTACATCATACAATTAATGGAAAAGGTCTTGTAGTAATATGGGGTTATAATTTAAGGGGGGTTAATTAATTTTAACTTAAAGGGCTAAAATTGTCATTAGGAAGAAAAATTAGGGACTTATGTGCAATATGCTAAGTGTTTCCTAGGTCTTTTAAACTATAAGGACTGAATCTGCCAACCTTCAATCTTACTTAGCCCTAGAAAAACCTTTAAACCAAAAGTTAAAAGTGTTAGAAACCTAAGGGACCAAATCTGTCAATTCCCAAACCTCTAGTATTTATAGGTGGTGGGTTGGTAAATTTGGTCAAACCTTCATCTCTCAGTCAAACATAAACATACACACACACCCACACACAAACCACCACCTAGTCGCCACCCCTGGATTCTCGATTTCCCATGAATTTTATGCTAAGGTAACTTTAAATCTTCATTCTATACCATTAGATGATGCATTAGGTGAAAGGAACTGATCTTAAACACTTTAAAATGAGAATAATTTCTAGATTCGTCCTAGGTTTGTTCTCAAAAATTTAATGTTGTTTGGAATTGTGAATTGTTTAGAGGGATAGGTGCGGATTTAGGTGGTAATTACTCGATCATGATTGGATTAACATTAATAAGCTACATTTGTGTGATTTGAATGATTTTGTATGCGTTTTTGATCGAAATAAGAATGTGTGTTTGAAGATGTGTTTGTGTTTCTGGGATTTGATCATGAGGGCTAGATGTTGATGATTTGTTATTCTCTTAAGATCCTCTATCACTAACTTGGCCAAATTGATGATTTTTTATAGGAGTTTGACTTTCAAAAGTCAATAGTGGTTTGCTGTTGTTGTAATCCGTTTTGTATTGTGTTATGTGTTAGTATAAATGCTTGTTAGAGTAGTTAAACATGGGTACATGAACCTTTAAGACTTTAAGAGAATGTCGTTGCCTAAATGATTAAGTTCGACTAGAATAGTATGAAATCTGATCGATTAGCTTGCCGTTGTTGATTGCTTAGATGCATAATTAGATCCAAAATGCCTTGGTTGGTGTATGGAATTGCCTGATTGAAAGAAAAATTGAATTAATATTTAGTCTTCTTGATGGCGGTTTGACTGTTCTTGTTAGCAGTTTGGTAAATATTCTTAATAGCGGTTTGATCTATGTTGCTTGATAGCGGTTTGCACTGATATTCTAGATAGAGGTTTGGTTAGGTTGCCTGATAGCGGTTTGCAGTATTTTACTTAATAGCGGTTTGATCTATCTTGCTTGATAGCGGTTTGGTTCATCTACTGATAGCGATTTGATATAATGGAATATTTTATTATGAACAGGCAAACCGCTATAAGGTAGCGGTTTGATGAAGATTATTTTTCTTATTAAAATATCCAAACCACTATTTTGAATTTTTCTAATCTGGTAGCGGTTTGATATATTTATTAAAATAATGCTAGCGGTTTGGTCATAGCGGTTTGATTTGATCAAATGAAATATCCGTAGCTGTTTGGTCATAGCGATTTGATCATTTCACTACATAGCGGTTTGATCATTCCTCTACATAGCGGTTTGATCATTCCTCTTCATAGCGGTTTGATCATATCACCTTGCAGCGGTTTGGTGTCGAGTGGGTAGCGGTTTAGGCTAGAATCTCAAAGTTTTGGCCCATTAGTCCCAATACCCTCTCAAGGCCCAATCCAAAGGCACAATCACCTCGTTAACACCTATCTGGGACCCGTTAACTTGTATGTGTTCATCGGGTATCCTTGACCAATGTTGACTTAATCTCACCATAATTAATCAAAGCATGTCAATGTTCTCATCTAACATCAAATTATATGTCATGTCTGCTTGTCTTTGTTGATATCCTTGTGCAGACAAAATGGCTGATGAGAATGTTCCTGCTCCCACAAGATCTGATGATCAGATACTTCCTTTTACTGCATGGGTGCCTATTGGAAAGAGCAACTTTGTCTTAGATCTTCAAAAGAAGTAAAAGAATCCAATCTTTTAGATCTCTGTGGATATCCGACAAAATACAAACTTCTTCAGAGCATTCACTGCCTCATCTTCTGTTCTAGCTATCTACATTTAACAGTTTTGGAATACACTTGCATATGAGGCAAAGAATGGAGCTTATAGTTTTCAGCTGGATGAAACCCGATTCGTATTGGATGCTAATCTTATGAGGGAAGCCTTAGAGATAACACCCATTGATCAAGCTCACCAATTTGTGTCACCTCCGTTGGGTGATGCAATTATGGACTTTGTGAATGAGTTGGGGTATACAGAGGTAATTCACTTTGTGTCAAGAATGGCAGTGAATAACCTGTATCAGCCCTGGAGAGCAATATTGTCTATGATCAACCAATGTCTCACAGGCAAGACCTTTGGGTATGATAGGACTAGATACCTAGTTCTCCAGATGCTTTGGGGCATAATTACAAGTATAAATGTTGACTATGCTGAACTTATATAGGAAGAATTTATACAAGCTATTCATACTTTTCTTACTGATAAGGCCAATCTGGGCAGTCCCACTAAGAAGGGTAGGAAAAACAAGCCTCACGTCATTCCTTATTGTCGGTTCATGAAATTTATTATCTGTCATTTAGGAAGAACTCATAATATTTACTAAAGATCAGCATCTTCGTTTCATCTTGCTGAAGAAGATCTCAGACTTCGTAATCTCAAATTCATTCCCAAAGGCGAAGACGATGAAGTCTTTAGAATGCAAATTCCCAACGAGCTGATCTTGAACAATATTATAAACGCAACTTACTATAATGCGTACATGGAAATGGTTGCAAAGCATGATCAAAAAGTTATAGCCGAAAAGGGAGGAAAGAAGAAAACTGCAATTGCCAAGCAACTCAAGCCGGAGCCTGCTAAATAGAAGTCGAGCAAACCAACACCTGCACCAAAACCTAAGGTAACTATGGAAAAACCCTCAAAGCCTTCAACTGCTAAGCCACCCAAGCCGAAGCCTGTTAAAGAAAAGTCAACCAAGCCTACTCCCCTACAAAATGCCATCAATGGAAAAGTTACGAAACTTCGAAACGTGAAGAGTTCTTTCCAACTGGTTGATGAACCTGATGAAGAACCAGCTCAATCTGAACCTAAACCTGAACCTGAACCGGAAACCAAATATCTAGGTGACGGTGAATAATATGATGTCGAACGAGCTATTCAGATGAGTCTGGAATTGTTTCAGGCACAGATTCAAGCACATGTTGGCGATGTGGCTATTCGAGAACCTGTAGTAGAGGCCACCCAACCACTCCCTATAGTTGAAGGTAAGGGAAAAGCAATCGCAACTGATGAACAAGCTGCACTATCACTGTTAGCCCTGTACACGCCAAAAAGGAGAAGTACCACAGACCAATTCATATTCTAGAGGCGGACTCTAGCTACTGAAGAGGCATCAACTGGACCCTCTGCACAACCACAGGATGACACATCGGCAAATATAGTTCGTGATTCCCTGTCTCCTACAGATGCTGAAATAGGTGTTGATACAGATAGGACAAACAGTGGAGGTGATACTGAGATACTACAGATTGGTGATGAACAAGGTAATGATGTGACTGAGGTGACAAATCTTGAAGAAAAGACTGCTGAGATTGATGAAGGGCAGGCTAGATCAGACCCTGGTAAAACACCCGAGTCTTGACCCCCACCTGATGATGAAAAAATAGACGAAGACCAGGCTGGACCAGACCCTGGAGAAAGCAGTGTGGCTCTTGCTGGACCAAACCTTGAGCCCACACACACAGAATTCATAGCTAATGTGTACCCCAACGTTCATGAAAGCTTGAAATTTCCAGCTGATGAACATGTCAGCTTAGAGGATCCACTAAGCTCAATCGGGACTCTCATTTCATTGAAGAATCAGGATGATTCATTTACTGTGACAACCGTGGCTTGAGCAGGTTGGTCAAACCGTAGTGTTGACCTAAATATCTGTTCTATAAGTATGGGTTATGTGTTATATGTGTTTATACGTGTTTATATGTGTTTGTGTGGGATATGTGAGATTGCATAATCAATCTATTGAGCGTGACCGTCTCATTGGGATTGGATTTGTGTTAGATTTTGTGGAATTCATTTCGTTTACTTTTGGTGACAAGGAAATGATTTTGGTAATTAAAGCGGTTCGCGTTAATTGTGTAAGTAAATATACGTATACGTATTTATGTGTTAGTAATATTAGGAAGAGATTAGGTTCTAGTAGTAAGGATATGAAAGAAATGAAATTTCAATTTTTGGAATGTTAGGTTTAATAAAAATAAAAATTTAATTATTTTTAAAAGTCTAGTAAATTGCGTTTACGCAAAAAGGTATGCGCAAATAAGCTTAGGTTTTTGTAGAAAATTAAGGTAATATTAATAATTAAGTAATTAATAAATAAATAAAATATATATAAATAAGGCCATTCGGCCGGATAAGGGAAAGAAAGAAAAAAAGAGTTTTAAAAGGAAACAAATACTAATTAGATTTTATCTATAATTAGTTTGGGGGCCTATAAATATAAAAAAATCCCATAACCCTCCCACCTTGGTATAACCGGTCGAACAAAGGGAAAAGAGGAGGAAAAAAATTAGGTAAGTTTTAATTAATCCTTGTTAGTTATTAAGGTAAGTTTTAATTTGCTTTTGTGAAGAAATCAAGCTCTAAGGTAAGTTTTAAT
>BQNB010004985.1:4691-104583 GCA_026074375.1 Tanacetum coccineum | reverse complement strand
TCTTTCTAACTTTTACTTTTACTTGTCTTATTTCTATTCTTAAACGTCAATATCGTGCAATCTTCACATAAGATCAAAACAAATTTGAAAAAGTAGTAGAAAACTATTCAACCCCCCTTCTAGTTTTCCACAGTTTTGATCCTTTATCAAGTTTATGGTAATCTATATGTTATGACAGGCAATGAGTGTTATTTTTCCTTTTCCTATATTGTTATAATTCATTATTACACCTGAGAGAATGAGAGAATCCAAACACTTATGTGAGGTGCTAGTATATAATTTTTGTGCCTTTAATTACGAGGTCTATCCGATTGTGACATAAATTATATTTATTGAGTAGGTTAAATGCTCCCGACTTTGCTATTTATTTGGTAGAAAAACCCATGTACTTGAGGACAAGCAAATCCTAAGTGTAGGTGATGTGTGCTTAAACACACATCATTTTTATACCGAAAAAACACTCTAAAACATACTAATAACCATAAATATGTGAAATTATATTGCAAATATGTTTGGTATGTGTTATTATATCTTGCAGGTACAAAGGATTGAAAACAAAGCAAAGACGGTAATTTTCAGATGAGTTTTGACGACTTTTTCACGTTTATCGAGATTTAAACGAAGTCATAAAATTCCCCGATCACTCCATTGGAAAGAGCACGAAATTATGAGTCCATCGGTACCTTCCTCACCTATTGGACCGGTCTAAATCTCCTTGTATGAACCGATCAAATTTTTATTTGACCCTTTCTTTAATAAATAGGAACTGATCCAAATTAACCCTTAAAAGAATAATTTATGCATAGATATAAGAAGGTATGCTCTAGCGCAGCTAGTAGAACCCTTCACCTCCCAACGAGAGGTCACGGGTTCGAGTTAGATGATGTGGTCGTCGTAAGACTTCTACACGAAGTTTACAACTCCCTCGGCAGAGTACCTAACCATTATAGTAGTAGTATAGGCAAGAATCGAAGGTTGTTATCGTTCTCTAGGGGAATAGGTTGGAAAGGCTTGATCACGGTCTAACAAAATTCTAGAGGTTGAGAGAAGATTCTTTTTGTGTTTTTATGTTTTATGAAAGCAGGTAAAATCATATATTGGAGAGGTTGGTTGGTTTTAGCTAGTAAACTAATTATAAACTACGCTACTGGTGATAACAATATAATAAAAGACTGTGTTTATTTAATCATGTATTACTCCCTAGATTGCTTCTCCTAGTGTTGTTGCTTTGTCACACTTGTGATGATCTATGTAATTATTTCCTAAGTCATGAACGAATTACACGAACCCGCTGTCTATTTAATATTCCGTTAAGGCAACGCACAAGTAAGGTAGTATGAAGACTGTTACAAGGCCCATAAGAGTATATTAAATGCATGTGAATTATATTAAGAGTGGATCAACCATATAAGGGGCAAGGTAGTATGAAGACTGTTACCCGATGGTATCCTTTCTACACAATCATGTTTTCCTAGACATATCAACAGCGATACAGACAAAAGCTGGTTTTCTAAGACCTAACATGCATATTCATCACAAGAAGCAACACCACTAAGATCTACATTCTAGGTTTCATACAATCATAAATAAACACAATAGAAGGTTTAGCCAAGCATGTTATAAGTAAAGCAAGAACAATAATGAATCAAACAACACATAGACATATTGAATGATTAAGATAATCTTACTTGATTA
Source organism: Tanacetum coccineum (assembly GCA_026074375.1). Taxonomy (NCBI): domain Eukaryota; kingdom Viridiplantae; phylum Streptophyta; class Magnoliopsida; order Asterales; family Asteraceae; genus Tanacetum; species Tanacetum coccineum. Next base: position 102,888 of record BQNB010004985.1, on the reverse strand, counting down.
AAACATGAATTAAAGGAAGTACAATAGGGTTTTGAGGCCCTAAAATCATCCCTAACAGCTGCTAAACGAACTAGGGTTCGTCCCTTTCTTTTACTCTAAAGTTACACCCTTAAAACCCTAATTTCGGGTTTGTATTTATAGGAAAATCGCTGTGACGGCGTCGCGTATTAATCGTGACGCCGTCATGAATAGAATATTCTAGATAATGGGCTGGGTCGTACAATCTGACGCCGTCTTGAGATCTTGTGACGCCGTCTTGGTAATCGTTGTGACGGCGTCACGTGTAATCTGTGACGCCGTCTCCAGCTTCTAAGTAGAAATTCTTGAGCAATGTTGGTGTAGGTCCGTAGTCTTGTCCGTTTCTTCTCCAAATGAGCCCAAGTCACGTGTATTTCTTCCAAATGCCTTCCAATTGCAAAATACCTAAAAAGAAACGATTAAGTACATATTTTGGGCATAAGCACACGATTTAGGGGGTTAAACGACCCTGAAAAAGTGTATAAAATGATACCTCATCAAATACCCCTACACTAACACCTCACATAAGTGTTTGGGATTCTCTCTTTCACTCGGATGTATAATAAATTATGACATAAGGGGAAACGGAAAATCAACACTCATTACCTGTCATAGTATATAAATTACGATAGGCTTAGTAAAGGATCAAACCTCTACTGCTAGGCGCAAGAATTATTCATTACTATCTAAGAGGTCTTTTAAAGGGCTGTGGGGTGTAGGTGTAAGATAACACAAAATGAAAACGGAAACGGATGTGATACATTTGGGTGGCTTTAGGTGAATTTGGAGTGGAAGGGTTAGCTAATTATTTACACGAATACACGCTGGTTTGGTTGCTAAGCCAAGACTCAAACGAAGATATACAAACTCTACACAACTCTACATCAATCTCTTTCTTTTTCTTTTCTATTTTTCTATATTTTTTTTATTTTTTTATTTTTTTGAATGATATAATACATCACTTGGGGTTTATAACACGTACCCCTACACTTGAGCTTTTACATGCTCGATATTTACAATCTAACTAATGACCCGATTTGAGGTGGATCAAAATACCATGGAGATCATCTAACAAATATATGGGGGTATTGACTTAACTTTTCTTTCCCATTCTTTCGCGAAATAAATACTACCATGAATCCCAATCGTCCCAAAAATGTATTTACAAGGATAAGGACTTAGAAACCGTGTACTCAAATAATTAACTTGGGTTAAAACAATAATGTACTAAAAGCGAGCACATACAAGGTAGGCTAAGGCGATTTGGGTGTAACAATTGGTTTAAGGGTTAACAATGTTCTTCATTAATAGTCCGGCTTAACCAGAAATATACAAGAACCATGAAAAAGGATAGGCTCGGAGGGTTGTACTAGGGGTATCCTGCACTAAAGGTGAGTGCATGGCAAGGGTGTGGGATAGTTATATGATCTGTGTGACCATCATAACAATTACAGGTTTAAAACATGGGTTAATCCTAATGCCTCTTATCAAGCAAATCCTAATACTTACTATGCGGTCTCGGGATGTATCACAAAAACAAGTTCTAAAAATTAATATGCTATCGGTACACTCATATAATTTAATACCGATCTCAATGCTCCAGAAAAGGCGACGAAGACCACACGTACACATCCGTAACGACGGAATAGACACATGTGACTGCTCACTCCTTAACTCGAGAAAGCTAAAGGTATAAACTATCTTGGGTATCAATAATAGATACCCAAATTCCTAAAGATCTAAAGGCAAACCGCACATTTTTGGGGTGGAATTCTGAGGGTTTTTGTGCTAGTCATATAAATTCCTATCCATGAAACGCTATTAATACTTGGTTTTCATTGGTATGTGTCATAAAAAATTTAAATTTGGATAAAAATTACCTTTTATGCTATGTTTGGATATATTACCCATCATTTTAAGGACAAAACAAATAGCAAATGAAAGAATAGTTTCCAAGGCTTATTTCTCCCCTACACTTAAGTTGAACATTGTCCCTAATGTTCTATAAAGGTATTTGTAAAAACGAATAAAGGGAAAAGAAAACAAGTAAAAGAAACTAGTACTCCCCTGGTTTGTTCAATGATGGAGAAGAAACATGCGATAACTGCTAAGATCTTCCAAGCTTTCTTCTCATAAAATATAACCTGTAATCAAAGACAAAGACAACTACACCAAGCGTAAAATGTGCGATTTACATATATACAATTATAAAATTAGGGTTGACTCGATAAAGCAGTAAAGATAGGATGAGAGAATTATCAAACTCATTGGTTTTGCAGGTTTAATAACCCACAATTTTCATCAATGTAATTATCCATCTATTAAATTAGATGCAATTTTCATCAATGTAATGTCTACTTATTAAATTAAGGACAACCATTTTCACGGGAATATTTTTGCTTTATTCCACCCATTATGTAACGTAACTTACATAATCAAAGTAAACGGGATATTACATTATAACAGACGAGTTACCTTTGAGAACAAACTCTCGTTGGTGTACCTGTACATGGGGTAACCAAACGCACTATATTTGAGAACAAAGGATAATTTTGGCAAGTTACCTTTCCTTAAGGACAGTTGTTCCTTCAAGTCGTTAAATTGACTTCGGATGTTAATGTTTGGTTGCATGAGCTTAGGGAAATAATACTGTTTTCCATGATAATTGTATTCGTTGCAATTATTACCACTTATGATGACTTGTATTCAAACATTTCATTACAAACACTGTGAATTTCACACAACTGTTGTGTTGATCCTTTTAGCATGTTTATCTCAGGTAATTGAGCAATTTATGGTACGGAGTGGCATTGGACTTGAGGACGTCCAAACTTGTTATCATTCAAACTTTATGTTTTCAATGTACTTTGGGACCTCTTTTGCAAAACTCTGATATATTATTGAATGATAACTAAATTTTCTAAAACGTCCCATTTAAGTCATTTTCTATGATTATGACTGTTGATTCATGAAGTAATGCCCCAAATTAGCTTTCGCTGCTATATGTCAAATATGGGGGTGTTACATTATAACAGACGAGTACATATTTTAAATGTTATGCAAGTTTTTTTTCAAAAATAATTAAAAACTTTAAGTTTTTGGACCTAGACGTTTGACGCAGTTAGGAAAATCCTTACGCCGTCACAGATGTCGTGGTGACGGCATCGCGTGTAAATCGTGACACCATCTCCATGTTCTGTGAAAACGAAATTTTTGTTTTTGATGAAAAATTTCCTGCACTTGATTCCATAAGTTGATTCATATACAAATAGCTGCATAAAACCTGAGATTTGACAATTTACTCATATGACTCAAAACTGACGTGAATTAATCTACACAATTTATTTAACAAGCTTGAACTTGGTTCTAAAAACCGGATAGATTCCCCTACACTTATTTATTGCAAAATACCTTTGATTGTAAATAAGACGAAGTTAAGAACAATACAAAGCATGATTACAAGATAGAGTTCGAACATGATAGAATAAAATGAAGAGAATAAAACACAAGACACACCTAATGTGCGGGAAAAGTAAATATTAGGTTGCCTCCCAAAAAGCGCTTTTCTTTATTTTACGAGTCTTGTAGCTAGACTCGAAGTCACACTTCCTTACATGACTTCTCCTTTGTTGTTCATCATCTCTCTTTCTATTCTCATTAAATTCCTAATTCCTTTCCTACCTCCTTCGTCTTGCTTGTACTCATCCCCAATGAGTAAGCTTTGATAATAGTGCGTCTTTCCATTGCCAAAGTTTTCTTCATAGGCGAGCGGGGGTATGGAATCGGAGCTTAAACCCATGAGTTGTTTTTGCTTAAATGTCTCCATGGTGTGATGTAACATTCCGTATTTTCAGGTCATTTACAACGTCATATATTTTACTAATAATTCTTTTTTTTCGTATGCATTTACTTTTAATTATAATAGTTAAGTTAAATCGCGTAAGCTATAAATTATCAATTAATGTAAACGGACACCAAACGAATTAAAGTTTTCGTCAAGCAAGCAATATATTATTTTTACGAAAGTAATAATCAGTTTTTTTTTATGTTTTTTTTATCGGTTACATAAATTGGTTACGTTTCGCAATTTAATACGATTAGACATTCTCGGAACCCCAAAAATATTTCTACGCTTCAACAAATACCCACATTTATACCCAATACATAAAAAGTTACAAAAATATATCATATATATGCCGAAATTAGTGCAATGTATACAAGGTTATATAAGAAAAATCTTACACTTGGTCAAATATACAACATCACTCATTAATACCTAGCCATAACTTGTTTCTTTGACCAAAGACTTTGACCATGACCATTGGTAAGTGCTTAATTACACATATCATTTTTCCATTTAAAACGGACTTAAATGACTAAAAACGTACCAAAAATACATTGTATTTGTATGTTTTGCATTTGTATTATGCAGGAGCCGGATATTCAAGAAAAGAACAAAAAGAAAGCCAAAAACAAACAAAACCAAGCATGGAATGGAAAGGACAAAGTCCAAAGTCAACCAAGTGAAGAGAATACAACTTGAGGGACTAAAACTGCCAAACCTCAAGTTGTGTTACAAAAAGACAAGGGCGAAAATAACAAAGTTATAAGAAAGGAGGGATCAAAGTTGCAAACCGGGTAGAGATTACATTCAAGTTATACAACTTGAGGGGACAAAGCTGCCTACTTACCCAAAAGCCTCCTTTCCCGCCCAACAAACCCAGGTACAACTTGGATGTCCTCCCATACCTTCTCCCCTGCAAAACCACTCGACACCCTAGCCAAAATCATTTCATCCACCCTACTATTTTCCCCCAGTTGTATAAATGCCATGTTGGCAATCCCTCACCTTTCCCAAGTATCTTCAATGGCTGAGATTGACTCCAAAGAAGCACAAAAGAAATCAAAGGCTGGGATTTGCTTTAAGACTTACCTCACACAACAAGCACACTTGGTTTTTGCTCTAGCAAAAGAAGCACAAGCTGCAAGTCCAAGAGATGAAGACTTCGGCTATAAATAGAGCCTTTTGTAAGCCTTTGAGGCATCTAAGTTTTTAATTAATTTTAGTTTTTAATCCTAGCTTAATCTTTAAATCATTTACAGCTTTTACTTTCAGCTTTGTAACACTTTCAAGTTTTAATGCAATTTGAGTTTTAAGTCAATTTACAATCCCAAGTGCTAAGTCTCTTAATTATGTTGTTTTGTGTTCAAAAAGCTATCAATACAGCTTGTTTATAAGCTGCCTTAATTAAGTAAAGATAAAAAGTTGAGTAGTCAATCACAAAAATTACACTCAAATATACCTCAGCTTATTTTATGGATGATAAGCCAGTTCTGGATGGGCTTATGGACTCTCACTAGCTTGTTTTATACAAGCTAGAGCTTGTAGACTGTCATTTGATAATCTGTTTTAAATAATTTAGGATCTAATCAGCTTAAAATAAAAAGAAGAATGATTTTCGAAAACTTTAAGGGATATTTTCAACTAGCAGTACTAACCCTAAGTTAGTACTGCTAGTTCATTTTTGGAACTTTTAAAGCTAGCAGTACTAACTTAACACTAGCAGTACTAACTCCAAGTTAGTACCGTTAGTTAAAACTGTTAGTACTGGTGGTTCATTTTAGCTTATCAGCTTATTATTTCTGCTTATTTAAGATTTCCTTAGCTTTTTAGAGTAGATTAAACCATTTCCCTTTACTGTCTTTAGGAGTAAGCTTATTTAAGCTTATTTTCCTTTTCAAAGTATTTTCAATAGTGTATTAGTTTGTAGCTTTTTAGCTCATTTGCTATTTTTGTTTAAATCTAGTTGCTTATTCTTATGCCTGAATGCTTATTAGGGGTAGTTAATTATCTGTTTTAGCTTATTTGCTTATTTCTTGTTTTATTGTGTTTGTTTAAGCTAACAGTACTAACCAATAACTAACAATACTAACTTATAACTAGCAGTACTAACTTCAAGTTAGTACCGTTAGTTAATACTGGTAGTACTGTTGTTAGTACTGCTGAGTTTCTCCTGCTTTGTTTAGTGTAATTGCTTGATGAATTTGCTTATTTAGAGTAAGTTTAGTTTATTTGTGTCTTAGTTTAAAATTTTTAAGTGTTTTTACCATTTCTAGCTTTTTATACTTGTTCCAGCTTATTCTCTTTGCTTATTTTTATGTGCTTTTGCTTATCAGTGTTAGTGCCCAATCACATCCTTGTCATATTCAAACATCAATCGTCATTTCGTCATTCAATTCCAAACATCGATTATCAATTCGTCATTCGATTTTCCATTCAAGCCTCGTTGGGACATAACGACCCGGAAACACTCTATACTACTTCCGGTTTTATTGATTTCGCGAGATTTTGTTCCTTGTTATATGTTTATATTTATCTATATTTATTTATATATAAAAAGGAGTAAGATCACGCGAGTCATGTCACCTGTGGTTCAAACCATAATTTCAACAATTGTCCGCTAACAAGGAATGAATTCCCCATTTTTCATGATAACGTTCATCAATTACAACAAACCGCCGCCGTTGGCAACTTTGTTCAAAGGAATCCTCCTAATTTGGCAAATCAGATGAGACACAGTTTAGTAATGTTCAAAACAACAAAGGAAACAAAAGGCCGATATCAAGGAAACAATTTCAATTCGAATCAAAACAGTGGAAACAATTTTCAATCAAAACCATCAATAACAATCAAGTCAAGTTTACCAACCACCAACCAATCAACCCACGGTTTACCAGGTTCACCATATCACAGCTCTACGCCTCAATATCCAAAGGTGTTTCGAAAACGGATTTTGATAACTACGTCAAGGCAATGATGCCAGGGTTGAAGAATGTTCAAAATCAAGGTCAAAATTTGCAAAATCAAATGGCCAATGTTACGAGTTTGTTGACAAGTCTTTGTAATAATTTCAAAGATTCCGCCTCTACTTCGAATTCAGGAACTCTTCCAAGTCAAACCGTAACTAACCCTCGTCAGCAAATTAATGCTATCACCACAAGGAGCGGTAAAACTTTGGAAGGACCTTCGACTCCTCTTGTTCCTACTCCTGTTGTTTCAAATCCTCAAAAAGAACCCGAACAAAACCCGGAGACGTCAACGGAAAAAGTGCAAAATCCAAATTTGGAAAATACCGCACATGTCCCACCTCCGGAGGAAGAAGATTCCATTTTCATTGAAATCCCAAAACCAAAAGCAAAGAAAACCGTTAATGTTGAAATTCAAGATGTAATTCTCAAGACCTTTTCCATCTAAACTTCCCATATATGAGAGGATGAAAGTTAGTGGAACGATAATCCATAGTGTCAACATGCCGGTTTTTTGAAGATGTTCAAAACAAATCCGTTTTTGAGATGGATTGAAAGATGCTCTCGTCGATAATACCGAAGTTCAACAATGATTAAGATCGTTGCTAGGAACTAAAGAGAAACTCGTGGAGTTCGCCTCTTTACAACGTTATTGCTGAATGTTTCGCTTATCATCATGAATAAAAGTTCCGAGAAGCTCGATGATCGGGAAAAATTTTCTTATCCCATTGCGATTACAAGAACTCGATAGGACCTAGTGCTTTAGCGATTCCGGAGCTAACATGATTCTTTTACTCATTCTATCTACAAAAACTTGGTCATGAAGCTTTGACTCCTACTCGAGATGACACTGTGGCTTGCTAATCGTTTATACTCCACCCAATGGGCATAAGCCGAGATGTTGTAGTTAGAGTTGATGGTTGTCACTTTTCTTATGGATTTTGGGGTGGTTATTTTTGAACCCGTCCCAAGTGTGCTATTATTTTAGGATGACCCTTCCTTCACACCGCGAAAGCTTCATTGGATTTGTTGAAGAAATCTTGACTTTAAGAGTAGAAAAGGAAGACATTGTTTATTATGCCGATAAATCTGAGTAAAAACAAGGATAACGAAGTTTGTCTCGCATTTCTTCGTCATCGATTTTCGAAAGCGATCCGTTTAGTGGCTGTTCCCACTAATATTCTTCTCCTAGTTCTCTTCGATGTGGCTTGTGATAATTTGAGATAGTTCGATGAGACAAGGTGATAATATATTTCTAATATTATTATATCACAAGGAGCAATTAAGAAAATTTCCTAAAGAAAATTCACTTTTTAAAAAATATATATATAATATATAATATACGTATGTTTACCGGAAAGTATGATTTCCCGGGTCGTTTTCCCAATGATTTGAGAAATTGAAACCTCGCTTGATATTGGAAACTGATTTGAATGGGTTCGAAGATTGATTGGGTTTTCTATAACTACTAATTAAAAACAAGCAATTAAAAACAATTAAAGCACTTAACAATTAACGGGAAACAAATAAAACGCGACCAATAAGCAAGTAAACTAAATTTAACTCCTAAAAATGTAAACTAAATTTCTAAACCTAAGATAGGACAAAAGAAAATTTTAGGAAAAAGAAAAACATTTTTTTTGATTATTTTTGAATTTATTATGAATTAAAAACTAATTTAATCTAATTAAATCTTAAAAAATAGCAAATTAAGTACTAAAAATTTGGAAAAATGATTTTTAAACTTATAAAAGTCTAAAATAACATAAAAACTCAGAAAACTATTTTTAACTATTTTTAAAATTAAAATCCTATTTTTAAACTTAAAAATAAAAGCTTAAAAATGAAAATTAAAATCTAATAGGTGTAAAAATGATTTTACTGAATGTAAACCTAAAGCTATTTTTTATAAAACTAAAAACTATTTTTTTGTAATTTTTTAAAACTTTTTTCTATTTTTTATCTATTTTCGAAAATTAAAATATAAGAAAAATTATAAAAAATACAATACTTAACGAAAAATTATGAAAAATTAAAGGAAAATCTAAAATGTATCAAAGATTAAAGGAAAAATAGAAAGAAGGGGTCAGCTTAAAGAATAAGCTCAAAAAGCTTATGATTAAGCTACGGCTTTTTTGTAAAAAAGAAAATAAAAATGTGTATATTAATTAAAGAGAAGGAGAGATGAACGGATGAGCTAATGTAGCACGCTGGCAAACACGTATGGTCTATAAGCTGAGGGTCTTGGGTTCGAGGCTGGCAAACCCCATCTTTTTGCTCTTTTTTTAAATTTTTGACTTTTATGAAAAACTGAATACTAGGGCTTAAAGAGGACACAAAATTAAGCTATTTTAATAAAAGGGACATAAGCTGAAACTAACTAATAAGCTCAAAAACAGCTTATCAAAGCTGCTATATCAGAAGGTAGGGCTTTGCCCTTGGTTATGCTTATTCAGCTGTAAAAAGCTCATTTTAAGCTCAAACTTAAAAATAAAAGAAGTCCTAGACTCCTTATGATATGCTTAAGCTAGGATTGAAAAGCTTTTTGCACTAGAAACAATTTAAGCCAACTGAATTTGATGAACAAAGAGGTAAACTCAGGTTTTAACTGGAAAAGTACAATCGATAATAAAGCTCTAAGCTCAATAAGCAGTTTAGAATCCTAGCTTTTTGTAAAACTAAACAAACTCCTTAATAGGACTACTTATTTAAATCATAAAAGCAATTACTACAAGCTAGAAATTAAAATTTAAAAACTAAGAATCTAAGACTGTTGTTTTTGGCTTTTTGAGTTTTTTATGACTTTTTAAAAAAACTAATGTACCCAAGTAAATGATCTAGGAAATGAAAAATGAGATTCTAATTAGATTAAGCTATGTTTAATCTAGTATTAACCTGAATTTAAAGTCCTAACTCCTAAAATTATTACTAAATAGAGCTTCAAATGACAGCCAATGGGTAACTTAATTACCACTGCTGATGCTAATGACAAGGGCAAAAGCACATGTGCATGCAACTGGTGGTTGGCTTACGCACTAAAGGCACTCAAATAGAGTGTATAAACTCTTAGCAATCCAAGTCCAAGCCTAGGAAAGCTTGGATCAAGCTTTCACTAACAAAGAAAAGGTATACAAGTACCCTGATGCTGAGACATCTAAAATAAGCCCTAATTTACTCATTTTTAAAAACTAGCTTATGAAATCTCTTTTCCTAATGATAATTAATGAAATCAAAGCTGACTCAATTGTTTTGCACAAAAGCTTTGACTTAATGAAGTCAAACTAAGATCTAACCAAACACTCCTGAAAGCTTATGACAGATTGCAAAAATCTCTTCAAAATGAAATCTACTGAATTAAATACCTTAATACCAGATGATTGAACAGTTATTAACTACTTAAATAACATAATTAACTACTGAATTAAGCTAGGAATGCTAAGATCTAGGAATTTACCTAATATTTTTGGTTTTTTATGGATTTTTATGACATAATATGAAACTAAATGATCTTTATCTATTTAAGCCTAAAAACAGATGAGATATTTACTAATACAGCTATTAGTAAAGAGAAATAAGCACAAAGAAGCAACTAATTTAAGCAAATAAGCAGATCTATTCTAATAAGTACCTTAACTACTATTTATGCTAGAAATTAAAGACAAAGGAATTTAAAAGAGAAACTTACTTGAGCTTCAGCTTAACAGAAGCTAGAATGCGTTAGAGCTTTGTTACAAGCTCTGGCTTATCATAGATAAGCCAGTGATTGTCCTTGGAGATCCTTCCATTATTGATCTCCCTTCCAAAAGATTTCAAATCCAAATTGCAAAAGTAATTACTGGTTTAATGAATTTAAGTATGACTAGGTCCAAATTGAGCTCCATCATGAGCTTAGAGACTCATGAGAGCTGTTGAGAGCTTATAGGTACAGTAGCTTGACATTTGATAGGTAAATAAAAGCTTGTAAGTGAATTTGAAAGAGCTTATGACAATTTATTTAAGAATAAAACTAAATTTCATTGATGAAAAACTTGATTACATTATCTAAAAAGAGATTACAAAGATTGAAAAGAAATTATATAAGCTAGAAATTAAAATTAAGCTAAAACTTAAAAGCTACTAAAAAAATTAGACATATGTGTGTGTGTGAGGTGAGAGCCTATTTATAGCCGATCCCTGAAGCTTCTAGGCCTTGCTTGATGCCCACGCTCCAATCAATCCCAGCCAATCATTTCTTCAATCATTTGAGGGGATTGTAAAGCCGTTGGATCAATGTGGAATGCTCAATGATTGCCAAGTGTCTTTTCTCATGATGTGAAAGCTGTGCTCGTTTTACGAGTGAATGTAGTGCTCTAATTCCTTCATTCCTTTGTGCTTTCTCATAGCCACGGTGGCTTTGATGCTGTGGCGTAGACAAATGAAGCCCTTGATATTTACAAATTTGAACTTGCCTTCTTGTTAACGATCCATTGAATGGCTAAATACCCCTAATAGAGAAAAAGGGCCATGAATTTGACTGAGGGTAACTAGTGGAGACGATGGATGAATAGTAACCATGCCTTGGCGCCTTTTTTTATAACTAAAACGGGGTAAACATTTTTAAACTTTGGGATATTAGCAAATATGGTCCTTGTCTTTTACTTATCTCATTTGAAGTATTAAAAGGACTTTTGTAAATGGCATGAATGGCCCTTGTGACACTCGAGCTTGCCAATCGTTCAATTACCCACCCAATGGGTATAGCCGAGGATGTTGTAGTTAGAGTTGATGGTTTCATTTTTCTTGCGGATTTTGTGGTGGTTAATTTTGAACCCGATCTAAGAGTGCCTATTATTTTAGGAAGACCTTTCCTTCTTACTGCAAAAGCTCTTATTGATTTGTACGAAGAAACTTTGACATTAAGAGTAGGAAAAGAAGAACTTGTTTACTATGCCAATAAATCTGAGAAAAACAAGGATAAGAATTTTGTTCACGCCATTTCTGTCATCGATTTTTCGAAAGCCGATTCGTTTAGTGGCAGTACCACTAATATTCTTCCTCCTAGTTCTTCTTCGATGAAGACTAGTGATAATTTTGAGAAGTTCGCCGGTGAACTTGCTCTTCTTGATTCGTTACCACCGGGTAATGATGATTCGACTATTAAGAAGGACTTGCATGAAGAAAATTTTCAAGTTTACTCAAATCCTCTTTTCGAATTCGATGATAACTTCAAATCTAGCAACGTTAATCCTCTCTTTAAAGAAAACGATAAGGTCGAGATTAAGTCTTCTTCTTCCTTTACATTTACTTCACCGGAAGAAAGTGAATTTGAAGCTTATCTTGAAAAAGATTCGATTCCACCGGGAATTGATCTTACCCTCCCTCCCACCCTTGAAGTTTCAAGTAGCAATCCTACTTCCCCTACTCTCACCGGAGAGAAGGTTTGTTCATGGAAAATACCGATGTTTTTCTCGTTGGTTAGATTTGTATGGAAAATGATGAATCGAAATTCGATTCGGAAAAAGATAATTTGTCTCTTAGTAACTTACTTACATCAAAAACCAAAACCTCTTTCTCGTCCTCAAGAAGTTGAAGAAATCAAGGAAAAAGAAGACGAAGTTTCAAGTGATGTTCCAATCAATACCATTGTCATGCCAATTAGAATCACTTTTGATAATCCAATTGATTTTAATGATCATTTTTCCAAACCAAAGGATTTAAAAAAGGACTTAACCGTTGCACTTGATTCCACCAACTCAAGTATTTTACCACCTCCTTTGTTAGATTCCGACTCGCCTTTCACTGCGGAGTTGTCGGCTAGTGTTACCTTGAATTCTCTCGGAAACGAGGACAAAGTATTCAAACCAGGTATACTAGTTTATCATGCCATTCATGATAAAAATCTTGTAACATTGGAGAAGAATTTAAGAGAGAACATTTCCTCCGGGACTCTCTTATTTCTCAAAGAACCGTCATCTCCTCGTCCTCCGAGAATTTAAAAGTGAAACATTTTCCTCCCGGACTCTTTAGTTTCAAAGCAAACCGTCATTTCTTCCTGCCTCGCCAGAACCACCAGATGAATTTTTTCATTTTGAGCCCAATTTGTTATAAAGAATGATTTGCTTAATGAAGAACTCTCCAAAGCAAGAGGACGTTACCTCAAAAGTTGAAGATGTCAATTACCTTCACATTCTCATGTGGACTTTCTCCAATATTTCACTACACCAAGGAATCACCGTTATTTCTCCTTTAGGAGTGAAATTTTGTTTTTGACCCCGGCATCGTCACGTTTCATAAGCCAAGGCATGTTCAATAATAGTTTTCCATTTGTTCTCCCATGGGACGAATTAATTCAAGGATCGAGTCGAGCTGTGACTCAGTTGAACCAAAACAAGCTGCTTCATTGGGAGTTATCCTTTTCTATTTTCTTTCTATTTTTAATGTGTTGTGATGTGTTGTGGCTATCCTCTTCCGGTTTCTTGTTGTTTGTTGTAATTTTTGTAGGATTGATCCAACAATTTCTGAAGACTCTCGTGTCCGGTGTTGTATCCCGTTTCACTTGAGCTTCTCATCCTTTTTTTGAAATTAGTTTGGGAAGATCCGATATCCTTTCATCATTATCGATTCACGTTTATCTTTGCATAATTCATAGTCGGCTTAGATTTTCGTAGAACCCGACTTTAAACATTGAGGATAATGTTTCGTTTTAGTTTGGGGAGGGAATCTATCGATTTGATGTTACATGCTTATTGTTTTGTTCTCACGTACCCGTTTTCCCACAAAAATAGCAAAAATTTTAAATTTTTAAGTTCTTATTTGTAGTAAAAAAATGAAAAAGGAATAAAAAATATTAGTAGTTGAAAAGAAAATAATAATAATAATAATAAGTGTTTAAGACACGAATGTAGGTTTTGCGTTGGTGAGAATAAGAAGTAATTTTTTGACCCAATCGAATGTGTAGAGTTCTAGCTTTTACCCTTAACAATTAATGATGATAGTTTGTGCTAGTCTCATGTAGACTTTAAACATGCTAGACTTGAATCATTAGTAAATGAAGACTTGTGCTAATCTCAAGTAGATTTTAAATATGCCGAGTTGGATTTTATATAGGCTAAGTATTTGTGAATTTCTTTATTAGAGGTTTTAAATTGCAAAGAATAAGAGATGATAGTGTTAATTACGAATTAGGATGCTAAACAAAGTTTATTTGGAAAACTTAAAAGCTTATAAAAATAACTTGTGGTTTTTCTTCCCAAAAGTTCTTAAAATGATTAATCATACGTGTTCTCTTTAATTTTTACAAATTAGAGTTTTACTCTTAAAAGTCTAATCAACATATTTAGAGAAAAAGCTTTATGAATGAAGTCAACATCATTTATAAATAAGGATTTTAGTTCAAGTTTATACTTTGGTTTTCTAAAATAAAATTTTTCTATTTGCAAAAATAGTGTATAAAAAATGTTGTAAAAAATGATGAAAAAAAAAGAAAAAATATAGTTGGTGAATAAAAAGGATGCAAGTTATAAATCCTTAGTATTAATAAATAATATACAAACTCCATCGCAATAAAGTACATGGGCATTTGTCGGTTCGCTCCCGATGTGACATCGAAAGAAAGGGTGGAGGATGTATATTTAGGGTTGGTATCATAATAAGTACACTGACTCTTGTCGGAGGCGTGGCCGATGTGTCGTCGAAAGAAAAGTGATACCGGTTCCTAGCCTAATAATGTAAATAATAATAATAATGTTGCAAGTTAGAAAATAAATAGTAAAAGTTTCCTTTTCTAAAACCAAAGTATTCTTTTGAACCAACGTTTGCAAAAGTCTACAAGGCTTTTTCATCGGAAGTTCATGCGTCTCGATTATTATTCTCCGGATGGGGTGTCAAAAGCCTTAGCACTTACCCGATGACGGTGGGATGCTAGAGAAGAAAGTCATTTATGGGGCAAGTGAACCAACGATGTCTTAGCTAAGGAGGTTTTTGTTTGCTTTGAGTTGTGATCTTACTAAGTGATTAACATATTAGCCCAAAAGGCCCATGTGTAAAGCTTGGTCGGATTTCAACTATCTAAATATGTGGATTTAATGGTTTAAATTAATTTGAGCACACACACTTAAATATATGATTTATGTCGGGAAGAGAAATTCACAAGTTGTAATTATAAGTAGTCTTAGCATCTTAGCTCGTACTTAACGGTGATCTTATTTTTAAGCTTAGTATGGGAAAAGTGAAAAATCGGGAATGATGAAGTTATCTTTTAGACACTTAATTGTGCTTTTTGTTCTATGATCCTTAAAGTTACCAATGAGGTAATGAAAACAATACATTATGTCAACACAAATAAGTTGTAGTTAGGAATATATCAAGAAAAATCATAAAAAGAGAAAAAAAATTGAAAATGGGAATTCGGGTGTTTTATAACTTGTGATCTCTTAGCTCTCTCAACAAAAATCTTTGCTACTTTTCAAAGGTTTAGTTTGGGGAAGTTTCGAGGTATTTGGTTATTAGGGCATATATTATTGCGGAGGACATCAAATGTTTAGTTTTTAGGAATTTTGATAAGTGTAAAATACACATATCTGTTTAACACCAAAAATGACCCTAAATGACTAAAAACAGACTAAAAATGGCAAAGATATGCTTGTTTTTGTGTTTTGTGTATGCAGGTACGGATAAGACAAAAATCACAAGAAAACCCTCGTCAAATACGGGCATACAAGATACGATTAACGGAGAGCGTGCAAGAGCCGGAGCCAAAGTCAAAAAGTCAAATCCTAGTCAACAAAAGTCAACACTAGAAGACAAAAAAAATCCCAATGTTTCCATTTAAGTTCCCAAGTTCTAAAAAGTTACACAAATGGTCCCTAAGGCTTAATGGGCCATAAACTTATAAAAAAAATTCCAGGATCATAAGCCCAAAACAAGAAAGCCCCTTTTACCTAAGCCTTTATCCCTTTTCATCTAGTCTAGGGTCCATTTACCTGCAAAGATTAAAAATTTATTTTTACAACTGGTCTTTTCATACAGACGCAAAGAGCAAGGACCATAGTGCCAAACTGACCAAAGTTTAAAATCTAATTTACCCCGTTTTTTGTTTAAATGGACGCCAAGAACATGTTAACTATTCACTTTCCTTCCCCAACTTTACCAGCTACAGTGTCAAATCAAAGGGTTTTTTTATTAAGGTGCAATAGTCAATTCAATGGCTCTGTACAGGATGGCAAGGTCAAAAACGTCATTCAAGGCATCTATGGGTAATCAAGCAAAGGGGAATGCCACGTCAATACGAATAGATGACAAGGATGATGGGTTTTTTACTCTTTAAAGCACTCACACTAACATAAGCAAGGTCACATCAAAGGATGGCAGCTTGGCAATCATGTGAGATGGTGTAAAGTATAATCTATGGCTCAGAAAAGAGAGATCCAATGATGTGAAGATTTGTAGACAAGATCAAAAAGGAGCGTTGGGCAACAGAAGGCCTGAATGTTCAGCTCTAGGCTATGAAAGTTAGCTCACTCTCACTACTCAACATCCACTATATGTAGTTGTTAGCTTTTAGTTTTTATGCTTAATTTTCAATTTTTAGCTTAAATTCCTTTAAACTGTGTAATTCTTCCTTTAAGCACTTGGAATCAAGTTTTATGTTAATGAAATTCAGTTTTTAAATAGTCTCTCATAAGCTCTTTGTTTTCATAAGCTCTCACTTTTCCTATTAAATGCTAAGCTAAATTATCATCAAGTCTATTATATACGCTCTTATTAAGTCTCTAAAGCTAAATACATTGAGCTCAGATCTTACGCTTAATGCGAGTTACCTTAACTCATAAAATTACTTAAAACCTTATAAACCGTTTGCTTTGGCGGAGATCGTTGAAGGGGAGTCATATGTGGATAGGATCCCATGGACCTTTACTGGCTTATTTTAAATAAGCCAGAGCTAGTAGATAAGCTCTAAGAGCATGATAAACTTCTGTTAAGCTAAAACTACTTGTGGGTTTGCTTTTAAATTCCTTTGTCTTTAATTTTTAGTTTAATTGCCTAATAATTGCTTATTAGTTTAGATTTGCTTATTTGATTATATCAAAGTGTCTTATCTATTTTAGCTGCTAAATTTGAGTTTTAATATTGTTAATTAGTGCTTATTCATTCATTTTGATGTTTGCTTAATTACCATAGATCATAGTAGTTTCATTATGTCTAAAATTTTCATCAAAACCAAAATATTAGTTAGTAATTAGTGGTGGTCTTGATTTTTAGCTAAGTGACTGTTGAGTTGTGTTTATTAGGTTTGTTTATATTATAAGCTTATGAATTGGTACTAGGTAGAGTTAGCTACTTTTCAAAATAATTGCCTTTAACAAATTCTGTCAGCGCAATAATAAGGTGTGTTTGTTTAGCCTTGTCTGACCTACAGTGTAAAATGTAAAGTAGTGTTAGATTTTGTTTGAGTCAGTTTCATTTTCACTTATGATCATTAAGAAAAAGTATTTTAAAAGTTAGTTTCAAATTCTAAAGTAGTTTAGGGCTTAATCTACTGTATCTCAGTCACCAGGGCACTTTTCTCCTTAATTTTGCTTGTTACAAATTGAATCAAGCTTTTAGGCCTGTATATTTGTGTGGTTATAGTTTATCAAGTACACTCAATAGAGTGTGTAGTGTGCTAGGTTTTCCAATCTAGGATTTCCCTGCATTTTTGTTTTGCACTTTTGTCTAAGTGTATACAGTAGGAAACTTACAGTTCTTACTGCTTATTCTTCGTGGATCACATGATAGGTCAAGCTATAAATGTAGTTTTAGATTCTTAAAATCAGTATGGGTTTATCGAATTATCATAGTTTATTTAAATTTAGGTCCTGATTTTTAGTTTCTAGTTTAATTACTTAGGCTTAAGTTGCCTTCAATAAGGTCATTAAAAATCGTCAAAAATGACCAAACAGTAGCAGTTAAGAATTAAATTGAAAATTTGATTTCTAGCTTGAGGGTTGTGTTTTTAAATTGGATTTATAGCCTTTAAGTGTTTAATAAGTTTTACAAAAGCTAGGTTCTGAATTATGTTATTTAGTATTTAGATTAAGTGGATTTTGTGTTTTTTAAGTTTCTTTCTGAGTTTGTAGATTGATCTTTAATTTTCAGATAGGGTAAAGTGTTAAGTAGCTTTAGAAGTTTTCATTTTAGATCTGTTAGACATCATTAAGCTTCTCAAGAACACTTTTGGCTTTTCATTTGATATGACTTAAAATTGAGTTTGTGCATGACATTTTTAGTGGAATCAAAGTTTTTCAGGCTTATAAGCTACCTTTTGAGGCGAGACCTTCAAATGCTCTTAAGAGCTTAATTTTGAGTTTCTGATAACGTTGTTTTTCAAAAAAAAATGTCAAAACATTTTTCTTTTAGTTCCAATATTTGTTTATTGTAAAAAGTTAATATATAAGAAAAAAGTATAAGTGTGTGTGCCACCTCGAAACCCACGACTCCTCTTGCACACAATCAAGACACGTTTAACATCTTTGCTATCAATAGCTAATCCATTCACCTTTTCCCACATTAAATACTTGTAGTCATTTCTCTTTCTATTTTTATAAATATAGATGACGACAGACTTATTTATATGCTTTTTGAGCTTATTCTTTAAGCAGGTCCCTTTGTTCTATTTTTCTTAAGATCTTTGTTGCTTTTTAGATTTATCCTGAATTTTTGATAATTTTTCATTAAGTATTTTAATTTTTATCATTTTTCTTAAGTTTTAATTTTCGAAAAGTCTTTAAAAATAGAAAAAAGTTTTAAAAAATTACAAAAAAATAGTTTTTAGTTTTATAAAAAATAGATTTAGTTTTACATTAAGAAAAATCATTTTCACCCTTTTTAGATTTTAACTTTAATTTTTGAGCTTTGTTATTTTAATTATATATATAGAATTTTAATTTTTAATATAATTAAAAAATAGTTTTCTTAGCTTTTATAATGTTTTAGACTTTTCTAAATTTAAAAATTATTTTTCTCAATTTTTAGGACTTAATTTGCTATTTTTTAGGATTTAATTAGATCTAAATTCAGTTTTTAATTACAGTAATGAATTTGTCAAAAATAATCAAAAAAAATGTTCTTCTTTTTCTTAAAATTTTTTTTTGTCTTATTTTAGGTTTAGAAATTTAGTTTGAATTTTGAGGGGGTTAAATTTAGTATACTTGCTTAATTGTCGCGTTTTATTTGTTCCCCGTTAATTGTTTAAGTGTTTAATTGCTTTTAATTGTTCATTTTGATTGTTGCTTTTATTTAATAGTTATTGTTTTCTCAAAAATTATTTTATGCTCATTCAAAATCGTAATCAAGCTAAAAGCAAGGTTTCAATTTCACAAGTCGTGGGGAAACGGACCGTGATCATTCTTCCCGGTTTATATATTACGTATTAGTATATTATATATATCTTTTAAGACGTGAATATTTACTTAGAGAATTTTCTTAATTTGCTTCTTGTGGCATGTATATTATAGATTTTTTCGTGTATATAGATAAATCAACAATCAGACTCACTAAACAGTTCAGACTCGCACGCCTAGATCACAGACGACAAGAGATGTCTGTGAAAATCGTCACTCTTCGGCCTCGTTTCCTCAAGGGACAAAATGAGCGTTCAGATTATGACAACTTGGCCTCGTGCCCCAAGACAAAATGTTGTGTCCTACAGCAGAAAAGACAGATTCGTACACATCAAAGGGTTGGAGATTTTCTTTCAGTCCTTTAATTGAAAGAATATTACTCTCCAAACACACGGTCAAGCTGAGGAAACAACAATGAAGAAGCACCGAATGCATCGTTTCATGAAGATGCATTTATCAACTGTACTCGGGTTACAAGAAACTGTGAGTCTTCCGTAGATAAACTTGACTAATACCGTATGGCTCAATTCATTGTCAAGACAACAATGTCATGATTACCGATAGGACAAAATATCATCCATTTAGAACAAGTTATGGAAATCCAAACCCATGCCAGTTCAACAAGACGAAGCTTGCCAACTAGATCCTGAAATGTGGATGTTCAGCGTGCACAGTCAGTATTGTCAATACCGAATGAGTTACATTAAGGATAAGCAATGGCTGATTACGCATGGACGAAGCTCAAGATGCAGGAAGTAACTTCTCAGGTTCGGACATGACTTAAAGTCTGGGAATCTAATCGCTCGACAAACCATTTGGCAGATGATTATAAGCTAAAGTGGTTATGAAGAACAAAAGGATGAAGATCAGATTGTAATTCGCAACAAAGCATCGTCTTGTTGCTAAAGGTTATGCTCAGGAAGAGGGTATATGATTTCGAAGAAAATTTGCACTCCAGTTGCTCGCTTGGAGGCCAGGTCGATTTTAGTTGCTCCACGCAGCACACAAGTCTTTACCAATCTATAGTGGACGGTAAAAAAGGCATTTCTTAATGGCTCCGATCTAAATGGAGGGAGGTTTATGTCTGCTCAGCCGGAAGGTTTAGTTGATCCAGTTTAATTAGAAAAAGTATTAATTTCTCAGGGTAGCTTTGTATTGGATTAAAGCAAGCTCTCCAAGAGACCTTTGGTATGATGAACTATCAATACTTTCTGTGTCCAAAGGCTTTACTAAAGTACAATTGAGCCCAACTTATTCAAGTTAATAAAATACGGGAGGAAATTGTAACTGTGCAGAATTTACGTTGATGAATATATTTTTGAGGGCTACAAATCCTAATATTCAAAAAGATTTGAAAAGTTAATGACATTAGATTTAAAATGTCCTTAATGGGGAGATGAAGTTCTTTTGGATCTACAGATCCACAATCCCAAAGGTATTTTAATTCAATAGGCCAAGTTGCTTTATCTTGAAATTTCTGAAAAGCATAATATGAGAAAATTGTTCACTTCCATTGGGTACAGCAGTTGGCTACAAAAACCCAAATAGATTGTAGATTTGAGTGGAGAACCCCGTTTAGAGACCAATCTGAGTAATAGTAGTAAATCATGGCTCACTCTTGTACGGGACATATAGTAGACCAGAATTAGTGCAGCATGTAGCTATTGTGCACGTTATCAAGCACGACCAACACAAAAAGCACCTCAATGAGGTTTAAAGATCTTTTAAATACCTAACAGGGTTCCTCAATTAACATGGTCCTTCTTGGTATCCAAAGATTTGGATTTGAAATAACAGCATTTTAGACGTCTGATCCATGCCGGATGCACATTGATATTGGCAAATAAGCATTCTAGAGGGTTACAGTTCCTTGGTGATATGCTAGTAATTGGATGTCAAAGAACAAACTACACGGCAATGTCTTCAGCAGAGGGCAGAGTACGTGGCGTATATATGTCAGAAGTTGATGCTCAAGTAATGTGGATGAGGACACAAACTTAAAGTTATGGCTTCAAATATAAGACAAAAATACTGTATGTATTGCGTACTCTCATCAGCCATAGCAATCCTCATGCAACCAGTGCAACATTCGGGTAGAGGGGGGGTGCGGGGGGAACAAAAGCACACCATACTCGGTATCGCATTTCATACCCCAGGAACATAGGTTGAATTAATGGGTTTAATTGATGTATATTTTTGTAAGAACTGATTATAACAATTAGTCTGAATGTTTACGAAAGCCTTCCTGAGGATCAGGTTTATGTATCTTGTCAGAAGATTTGTATGTGAGGTTTGACTCCAGCGAACTGGAGGTTCTTGGCAAATGAGACTGCTGATAATATCATCAAACCAATCTCGTGTAAATATTTTCGAGGAAAAGCAAAAATACAAAAATATAAAACACTTCAAGAGAAAAGAACATACTAAATCGCAGAAATCAGATATTTCAAAGAAAGAATCTTCTCGATTGTCGTCTTGGAATCGATAACCATTTACGTGCTTAGAAATGTCGAATTAACATTGAACAGGGTGTTAAATGAAGTTGGAGCGAGTTCTTCAAATAGTTTCAAAACATGTCAATTTCTAATTCTTTTAAAGTGGACTTAGTGTGCAATGTCAGTGACATAACCCGGGACTTCAAATAAAGGAGACGGTTTATAACCTCATCCTCACAACGAGGATAATTAACGGTTTCGGTTTCTTGAGTTGTTCTTACAGACAGTCTTGTTTTAAGCTCAAGATAAAGAGGATAGTGTTACGTTATAGTGCTGTCTACCGCTTTAACGTTAGAAGAGAAGTTCCTCTAACATTTGTTTTTTTCGAAAAGTTGACACGATTGTTTTCAGCTATTTCTCGATGACAATTCTTAATCTTTCAAAATTGTGTGTTCAACACTCCAAACCGCCTCTACAATGTTTTAAAGACAACAATGTTTTCAATTTGGTCCTATTTTTTGAGGGGGAAGTTTTTCGAAAAACAAAGTTTTAATGTTCTTGGATACATCAACATCTGACAATTCTGTTTGTATTCTCATAAACGTTATCAAAATGTTCCAATACATTCATGCTGATTATTTTCTACACACGGGATTTTTAAACTAACTTATTTTAATCACAAGGTATTTCAAAAACTAAGTGTTTATTATTTAAAATAAGGGGAGAAAATGTAATTAAAATATGATCTAATCGACTCAATGTGCTAAACAGTAAGAAAAGGTTTTATGGTTTGACCTTATACTCCACACAACATTTAATTTCACGCCGGTTCTGTAGTCATAGGTGGTTGGTTAGAATCATTCATTGATCCAAACCCGATTCGAAGAATTATCCAAGGGCATAATCAAAGTTAGAAATAGCAGTCCTTAGGTTATGGATGGGATGATTGATTGTATATGGAATAATGCCCGACTAGAATTGGCTAAACATAGAACAATAACAATACAGGTGTTTGTAATGGACGTCTGGTTAGCATTAAAGAAGTGGGCATTGAAGAATTAAATAGAAATTTATGGTATATAAGGGTGTAAACAATGGAAGCCCTCCACACAACTTAAGGCTAGAAAATGATTACATATCAATATGCCTGTCAGAATCTCAAGTTGAGTACTGACATTGAAAACAGACATCTGGTCCAGTGATGCAATGCAAACCCTTCCCCAGCCATTCGGGTTCGCTCAACAAAAGCTTGTCTCATTTGTCACGAAGTTACACACGTTATCTATCAATGATATCTTACTTCGAGATAGTGATATTGAAAGGTGGCAGTCTGCTCCAGCTTCGAGTACTAAACCAAAATTGCACTAATGAGTCTAGAGCCTAGGATCTATCTAAAATACTCATTAGGGACACATTCCATTTCAAAAACTTGTTGAACTCATCAAGTTCACAGCTGTTAAACAAGAGTCTACGCAATATCCTTGTGATATTTGCTAGAACATCCGTAGTGATATATAAGTATTCACAATGAAGATGGAATTCCTGCTTGAGTCAACGCATCAAACAAGTCTTGGTAGGTGACTTTGCGAGTTCTATATGAATCAAAATCGTGATAATGGATATCGATTTGGTCAGTTAAATTGAATGATGGTTGATGAATTTTGATATAGCTTTAAAATACTACCGATGTGTTACAAAAACGCTTTTACAAGTAATATGTCGATTGATTTTCAAATCAATTTTCTGGATTATCACTAACGTAAACCTGCAGGTTAAAATGGTGGTGACAGTATCCCAATCAACCAAAGTCGATTCATTACCACATGTTCATGTCATTTACAAAAGACAATCTATCATGATAAAGACCAGATTTAAAGACAAAGACTTCCGCTAAAACTCTGATTTGAAGCTTCAAGATGAGGCATAGTATGAGAAATGGTTGGCAAAGAACAAGATTAGGCAGTGATGGCAAAGGACGATTGAAGACAATGAAAAGGTCTCAAAAGTCAAGATCACAAAGCATGAAGGATCATACCTACAAACTAAGATACAAGAGAATGACCAAAGACTACTTGGATTAACGGACAAATCAAATTCATTGATCTCCATGAAGGAGGGTATCCATGGAACTCACTTCGGTTTTTCTTTTTTTTAATATTTTTTTTTTTTGTTTTTTTTTTTTTTTTTTTGGGGGGAGATTGTTAGCCTTAAAATATTGAGTCGAACATGAAGTTCGTCCATTATGTATGTTAGTCTCGGTCAATCAATTAGTTAACATTGTAATAGGAAAGTATCAGGAATCTGGCTCGATAATTAAACTAATATTGTATATGTTTTGGGTTTAATCCCAAGCAAGACCCGAGCCCGGATCCTAGTTAAATATCCCGCACGTCACTTTAAGTGTTAGGTGGTATTATCTTCCTTTTTTCCTCTTTAGAAAAGGTACTTGTTGATTCATTTTTAAGATTTCAGTTTTCATTCTTATTCTCTCTCAACTCTCTCATAGTTTCTCTCTTAGAAATCAACTCTCTTTCTCTCTTCTTGATCTAAGATTCGTGATTGTTATATGAAGTGAAGTGATATACGGGATCCTACCAAACTTCCTTTGAGGTAAATTTTTCTTTCCTTATTCCTTTTCCTCCTAGAGCCTTGACAATATTTCCAGGGACTTGCTCAGTGAGCAGTTGGTCAAGGGTGATTCTACTAGAGGTCCATTTCTCAATGACCTTTTTAAGGTCAGAGATTTCATCCTTCAGAGATTCATTTTCCAAACTTAGTTTGGTGATCTCATTTTGATGGGAACTGTTTAGGGCCTTGGTATTTTTAAGGTCAGTTAGTTCAGATTTACATGAGGAAAACTCTTGTTTAAGTGAGTTTAAAATTGCTAGCAAGTTTTTCCTCTGATCATCCACATAATGGATGTCAACATGGGTGTAGTCAAGAACATGTATTCTTTCATCACTATTAGTTATAGAAAGAAGTTTTTGTACCTTTTTCATAGTGATTTCAACCCATTAACCTGACCTAGCATCAACCCTTCCAACTGATAGCTCTTCATCAGCTATAGTCATTAATGCTTTGAAAGTTGTGACCCCTTCATCATCAAAGGACATTGATTCTTCCTAGTCAATGACTCAGAACTACCTTTTCACTCTTTCCTTGTTCATAGCAATCAATTTCTTGGTAAGGACATATCACGATTATAGCTTGATGTCCTTTGTATTTGACTCTGTAGTCCTTTTGGTTGTTATTAACACTTTGATTGTGCTGAGGTGTTGAGTTTGTATGAAATTTAGGTTTGTTATATGATTTACTTGCTGAAAGATAAGGTGGTATGGAAGTTTTGGTTGAGGGGTAATTTTTTTAAAAGTGCCCTAGCTTTCCACAGGCAAAACAGGTTTCATTTGACCTGTCCATTGGTTTCTTTGGAGAACCCACCCTTTCAAGGACTCTTGCAGAATTTTTTGTTTGAAGTAGGGCTCTTTCATGAAACCCATTCATTTAAGTCAGCTACGGAATTCACTAATGCTCTTTGGTCTTCTTCAATGTCAGAGTCACTATCCTGCATAGTTGGGTTAGAAATCAAGGATTTTAAGTTTAAAGCCTGAAAAGTGAATCTAGTTGACTCTGACTTATAGATTTGATCAATCAGACCTTTTTCATAGTTTTATTTTTGATACAGAGCTGCTAGAGTATCATTTTTGATAGAGTTATTGGCCCTCTGTATTTGATTCATACTTAGCCATTTTCTTGGTAAGCTGTTAACAAACGTGACATTGACCTCAGCTTGAGAAATTAAGACACCATTGTTTTCAAGATCATTTAACAAACATTTTAGCCTTGTGAATGTTCCATTTACTCTCTCTCCTTAAGTGCTTTGAAACCAATGAAACTTTGAGTCTAAGGCTGCAAATTTGGGTCTTTTGTTTCAGTTGGTCCCTATATCTGAGCCATGATTAGGTTCAGTCTCAAATGGCTTGGGCAGAGGTTCATTTAATGACAGACTTCATAATCATTGGTAAACAAGATATATGGATAATTTTCAATCTTTTTATCTTATTAGCAAGAGTCTGTCAGCATGGGACTATTGCTTCTGAGGTTTGGGTAGAGGATTAGTGGGAGTGGACAAAGGTGACAAGGGCACAAATGGTCCATTTTCTAGTATTTCCAAAAGATAAGGTTCAAGACCATAAGATAGACCCAGAGCTATTTTCATCTGAAATTCCTCTTTATCAAACTCCAAGAACATTTGTGGACAAGGGATCTTCCTCTACTATCAAGAAGTTGAGGGAGATTATCATCAACAACATTCTGAAACTTCTATTAGTGGTAGGTGTGTTGTTTGATGTTGTCAGTTGGATTACAGCTCTATTGGGTGCGGGGCCTACTAGGGTTACTAATACGTAACTCCAAATGGTGTGGAATTGTGGTACAATATCAAACATGGTTGGATCTTGATTTGTTTAAATACAAAAGAGACTTCTAAAGGTTTTATTAAATCAATTGCTTGATACCAATTTGAATGTCCCAATATGCTCGTCTATATGAAATGTAAACGTCTTATCAGAACGATAAATAACAATAAGTAATAACTTTCTAAACGCTGGTAATCTTTATTGATAATTAAAAATACAAAGAAATTACAATGTGCTAATGGAGACGCACCAGCTGATTGACAATGTAAGATTACCCTTTGAACAGTAAAACTTGATTATGTCAAGTTTTCATAGTGAATACTCATATAGTCTAGTATGACTATTGTGTAAGTTTTACAATGGAGTAAGAGACTGATAAAACAACAACAATGTAAACAATGTCGTTTACTCCCTTATGCCTTCTCTATTTATAACGTTTGTTTGGTTAGTGGATGTAGTAGGTGGAATGACGTGTCCTTATACAAGTGGTCGATGTGCACATGCTTTTACACGTTCTCCTGAAAACATTCCTTATAGTTCCACTAAACACATACTTTTAATATTTTGTTTAATTCTATTAAAGCTAATTGGACGCACTACTTTAGCTTTTTATAATTTGTCCTGCCCTAACACCTATTAGAGGCATTCTTAGTTCACATGTTCTTATTCAAAGTGTAATAGAATATCAGGGTATTGTCAACCCTGACTCTACTTAAACTTAGAGGTATTCCCTTTACATACCATTTTGATAATCCATTAGCTGATGAGTATATCTTTAAGTAATCTTTGACTTCCTTGACAATGTCTTTGACTTGAATACCTCTGAGGTTGCTCGCTGATGCTGTGCACTCAGCGAGTCCTTTGCTACCTGATCAGGTAGCAAAGGACTCTCGCTGGAGTGCAAGCATCAGCGAGTACTCAGAGGTATTCAAGTCAAAGACATTGTCAAGAAAGTCAAAGATTACTTAAAGATATCTTATAGCTGAGATGGATATCAAATGGTATGTAAAGGGGAATACTACTGAAGGTTTTATGAAGGAGTCAGGGGTGACTCAATACACTGAGTTCTATTTACCCTTTGAATAAGAAACAAAGTGGAACTTAAGAATGCTTAATAGGTGTTTAGGCAGAATTTATAAAATAAGCTAAAGTAGGGGAGTCAAATAGCTTTATAGAATTAAACATATATTAAAGTAGGGTTTAGTGGAATATAAGGCATGTTTTCAGGAGAACGTGTATAAGCCATTGCAAATCGACCACTTGTACAAGGACACGTCAATTCCACCCTTCTACATCCACTAACCAACAAACGTTATAAATAGAGAAGGTATAAGGGAGGGTAAACGACATTTCGTTTAACATTGTTGTTGTTTTATCGTCTCTTACTCCTTTGTAAAATTACACATTAGTCTTACTAGGGGACTCATATGAGTTAATTGTAAAATAGCTTGACTTAATCAAGTTTACTTGTTCATAGGGTAATCTTGCATTGTCATTCAGATTGTGCGATCCATAGCACATTGTAATTCTTGTTTATTATCAATAAAGCATTACACGTTTAAAAAGTTATTACTTATGTTATTTATCTTTTGATAAGTGTTACAGTTTCATATAGACGTGCATATTGGGACTTTCAATTGGTATCAGAGCAGATTGATTTATAAAACCTTTAGAATCTGTTCTTTGTTTTAAAACAAATCAAGATCCAATCATGTCTGATATTGTACCACCAATGCCACCACCATTTGGAGCTAATATTAGTAACCCTAGTAGCCCCAATAGAGCTGGTAACCCAATTGACAACATCAACATAAACAATACCAATAATGTACGTTACAGGAATGTTGTTGATGAGAATCTCCCTCAACTTCTTGATAGTAGAGGAGGATCCCGTGTCACAAATGTTCTTGAGTTTGATAAAGAGGATTTTTCCAGTTGGAAAGATAGGCTTCTGGTCTATCTTTATGGTCTTGAACCTTATCTTTTGGAAATACTAGAAAATGGACCATTTGTGCCCTGTTACTTTGTCATAGCACTAATCCTTACCAAACTCAGAATCATATAGTCACATGTGACAGACGACTTACTTGTTAATCAAGATAAGAGATTAAAAAGTATCCTTATATCTTGTTTACCAAATGATGTATAGTGAAGTCTGTCATTAAGTTACTCTGGCCCAAGCCATTGGAGCTGATCTAATAATTGCTCTATGAGGGGACCCCATATGAAACAAAAGACTCCAAGGATTGCAGCCTTAAGACTCAAATTCATTGGTTTCAAAGCACTTGAAGGAGTAGGAGTAATTTGGAACATTCACAAGGCTAAAAAGTTTGTTAAATGATCTTGAAAACAATGGTGCTTAATTTCTCAAGCTGAGGTCAAATGCCACGTTTGTTAACAGCTTACCAAGAAAATGGCTAAGTATGAATCAAATTACAGAGGGCCAATAATCTATCAAAATGATACTCTATCAGCAGCTCTGTATCAAAATAAAAACTATGAAAAAGGTATGATTGAATCAAATCTATAAGTCAGTTATTTTGAGTCAACTTAGAATTCAACTTTTCAGGCTTTTAAACTTTAAAATCCTTGATTTCTTAACCCAACTATGCAGGATAGTGTCTCTGGACATTGAAGGAAGACCAAAGGGAGCAGTATGTGAATTCCTAGCTGACTAAAATGATGGCGTTTCATTGAAAGGCCTACTGCAATTCAAAGAAGATTCTGCCATCAGTGGCCTGGAAGGGTTGGGTTCTCTAAGAAACTATATGGGCAGGTCAAATGAAAAACCTGTTTAGCATTGGTAAGATAGGGCACTTTCAAAAAGACATGTCCCTCAATCAAAACTTTCCATAGCACCCTATCCCTCAGCAAGTAAATCATACAACAAACTTAAAATTTCATACAAATTCAACACCTAGCACAATCAAAGTGTTAATAAAACCAAAAAGGACTACATAGTCTAATACAAAGGACATCAAGGCTAAAATCGATGTCTCCTTACCAAGAAGATTGATGCAGGATGGAAACAAGGGAAAGAGGAAAAAGGTGTTAGTTGCTGAGTATTTCACCTACGGATGATGAATCAACTGTCCTTTGATGGTGAAGGGTCATACTTTCAAAGCTTTAATGATATAGCTGATGAAGAGCTATCAGTTGAAGGCAGATGCTAGGTCGGTTAATGGGTTGAAATCACTATTGAAAAATGGTACAACAAACTCTCTATTATATAACTAATAGTGATTGAATGAATACATGTTCTTGACTACACCTCCATGTTGAATCATTATGTGGATGATCAGAGGAAATACTTGCTATGGCAAGTTAAACTCTCTTTAAACAAGAGGTTTTCCTCTGTAAATCTGATCTACTACCTTAAAAAATACCGAAGGCCCTGAACAACTCCTATCAAAATGAAATCACTAAACTAAGTTTGGAAAATGAATCTATGAAGGACGAAATCTCTGACCTCAAAAAGGTCATTGAGAAATGGACCTCTAGTAGAGTCACTGAGCAAGTCCCTGGAAATATTGTTAGGGCCCTAGGAGGAAAAGGAATGAGGAAAGAAAAATTTACCTCAAAGGAAGTTTGTAGGATCCCGTATATCACTTCACTTCATATTATCAATCACCGATTCTTTTAGATCATGAAGAGAGAAAGAGAGTTGATTTCCTAGAGAGAGAATATACTATGTGAGAGAGTTTGATGAGAGATATAGAATGAAAATGAATATTAAACATGAAATAACATGTACCTTCTTCTAAAGTGGAAAAGGTGATATATATACCCCCTACACCTTAAAGTGACTGTGCGGGATATTTAACTAGGATCCGGGGGCTCCGGGTCTCTGTTGGATATAAACCCAAAACAGTATACATTATTAGTTTTTAATTATCGAGCCAGATTCCTTGATACTTTCCTATTACAGTTAACTATTTGATTGACCGAGGCCTAAATACCTAATGGATGAACTTCATGTTCGACTCAATTTTTATTTTTTTTTTTGAGGCTACCAAATCTACCCACGAAGTGTGTTCAATGGATGACACTCCTTCATGAGATCAATGAGATTACTTTTGTCGTTAAGCTCATGTAGTCTTGGTCTTTCTCTTTGTTCTTAGTTCTAGGTTTGTTCCTTCATGCTTTGTGATTTTGACTTTGAGCCTTTGTCATTGTCTTCATCGTCTTTGCCATCTTGCGATCTTGTGTCTTGACTAACGTTCTCATACTATGCCTCATCTTAAAAGCTTCAAATCAAAGTTATCGGAAGTATTTGTCTTTAAATCTTGAGCTTTCATGATAGTTTGTCTTTGTAGAGATGAAGCATGAAATGTGTAATGAACGACTTTGGTTGATTGGGGATACTGTCACCACCATTTTTAACCTGCAGGGTTTACGTTAGTGATTAATCCGAAAATTGATTTGAAAATCAATCGACACATATTACTTGTTAAAAGCGTTTTTGTAACACATCGGAGTTTTATGCTTTTGTCAAAATTCATCAACACATCTTTTCATTTACTGGACTTAAAATCGATATCCAGTTATACACAAGTTCTGATCATTATTTGTATCTGCAAGTCACATACAAGAGCTTGTTTGTTGCGGACTCAAGCAGGATTTCCATCTTCATTGTGAATAATCTATAGTATCACTCGGATGTTCTGGCAAATATCACAAGGATATTGCGTAGGACTCTTGTTAACAGCTTGTGAACTTGATGATGTTCAACAAGTGTTTGAAATGGAATGTGTCCTAACGAGATTTAGATTGATCTCTAGGCTCTAGACTCGATTAGTGCATTTTGGTTTTAGTACTCGGAGGCTGGAGCAGACTGCCACCTATTCAATATCAACAATCTCGAAGTGAGATGTCAATAGATAACGTGTGTATCTTCGTGACAAATGAGACAAGTTTTTGTTGAGAGAAACCCGAATGGCTGGGAAGGGTTGTGCATTGCATCACTGGGTCCATGATGTCGTTTTCAATGTCAGCAATCAACTTGTGATTCTGACAGCATATGTATTGACCCAGTTTCTGCCTTAAGTTGTGTGGAGGGCTTCTTTGTTTACACCCTTTATCCATACATTTCTTTTTAATTCTTCAATGCCTTCAATGCTTACCAAGACGTCATTACTAACACCTTGTTGTGATTGTTCCAGTGTTAGCTCAATCTTAGTCGGCATTATTCCCATATACATTCATCTCCAATCATACCTAAGGACTGCTATTTCTAACTTTGGATTATCCTTGGGTAGATCCTTCGGTTCTGGTTGGATCATAGGATTGATTCCTAACCTAACCACCTTATGACTTCAGAATCGTCGTGAAATTAAGATGTTGTTGGGTATAAGATCAAACCATAAAACCTTTTCTTACTGTTCAGCACATTGAGTCGATTAGTATATTTTAATTAATTTTATCCCTTATTTTAAAATAATAAACATTAGTTTTTGAAATACCTTGTGATTAATAAATATGTGTTAAAATTCCGTGGGGAGAAAATTGATCAGCATGAAGGTTTGGAACATTTTGATAATGTTTTGAATACATAAGAATTGTACGTTAGTGGATGTATCCAGAACATTAAACTATGTTTTTCGAAAAAACTTCCCTCAAAAATCAGGACCAATTGAAAAAATATGTTGTCTTTTGAATACTCATTGTGAGGGTAGTTGAGTGTTGAACACACAGGTTTGAAAGATTATGAAATGTCATCGAGAAATTCTTGAAATAATCGTGTTCATACTTTTCGAAAAAAACAAATGTTAGAGGACTTACTCTTCTAACGGTAAGGGTAAGCGCACTGATACGTACACTATCATTTTTCTTGAGCTTAAAACATTGAATGTCTTGTAAGAACTAATAAACTCAAAGCCTAGAGAAACGCTTATTTTGCTCGGTTTGTGTGGTATGTGTTATAAAACCTTCCTTTGTTTGAAGTCCGGAGTATGTACTGATATTTGCACATAAGCCATTTAAAAAATTAGAAATGACATGTTTGAAAACTATTTGATAAAAAACTTCTCGATTCGAACTCAATGTAACACCCGTGTCAATGTTAATCGACATTTCTAAGCACGTAAATGTTATCGATTCCAAGAGTCATGTCGAGATAGTTCTTTTTGGATAATTTTCTGAATTTTGATTTTGTATTTTCTTTTTGAAGTGTTACTATTTTGTATTTTTGCTTTTCTCAAAATATTTACACGGTGATGTTTTGATGGATGATATCAAGCTGTCTACATTTGCCATACCTCCAGTTTCGCTGGCAGTCAAACATCTCATACAAATCCTTCTGACAAGAAACTTAAATGATCCTAGGAAGGGCTTCGTAAAACATGTCAGCTAATGGTATTCAGTTCTGACCAAAATATACATTCAAGTATACCATTTTCAAACTTGTTCCTTTATGAAATGATACCGAGTATGATGTGCTTTGTTCGCGAATGTTGCAAGGGGTTGCATGAGATTTGCTATGGCTGTGAGAGTCGCAATACCAACGGTATTCTTGTTATAGTTGAAGCCATAATCTTTAAAGTTTGTCCTCATCCCATTATCTGGCACAGTCTTGCAGATAACGCCCGTACTACTGCCTCTGTTGAAGAGACATTGCAGTGTAGTGTTGTTTCTTTGACATCCAATTACTAGCTTATCACAAAAGGAACTGAATCCCTCTAGAAGTGCTTTTGCCAAATATCAATGCATCCGGCGATGCTATCAGCGTCTAAAAAAACTGATGTTATTATCAAATCCATAATCCTTTCGGTCTACCAGAGGTACCATGTTAATGGTACCCTTTAGGTATTTAAGATTTCTCTTTTTATCCTCTTTGGGTGCTTTGTGTTGGTCGCTGCTTACGATAAACGTGCACAATAGCATACTGCTTGCACTAATTCTGGTTTCTACTATGATTGTCAGTACAAGATGTGGCCTTGATTTTTACTACGGTATCAGATTGGTCTACGGGGTTCTACACCAAATCTACATCTAGTTTGGGTTTTGTAGCAGATTGGAGTACCAATGACGCTTAGTGGACAATTTTCCTTATTATTGCTTTTTCAGAATTTCTTAAAGCTTACTTGGATGATTGATCAAAATAACCTTTGGGGATTGGTGGATCTGTGTCCTAAAAGAAACTTATCTCCCCAATTAAGGACATTTCAAATCTAATGTGCATTAACTTTTCAAATCTTTTTGAATATTTAGGGTTTGTAGACCCAAAAATTATGTCATCAACGTAAATCTGCACAAGTAGAATATCCTCCCCGTATTTTATCTTGAATAAAGTTGGGTCAATTGTACCTTTAGTAAAGCCTTTGGACATCAGAAGTTTTGATTGGTCATCATCCCAGCTCTGGGCGCTTGCTTTAATCCATACAAAGCTTTCCTGAGAAATTATACTTTTTCTAGATTATCTGGATCAACGAAACCTTCCGGCTGAGCAACATAAACCTCCTCCTTTAGTGGACCATTAAGAAATGCCGTTTTTACGTCCATCTGATAGATTGGAAAAGATTTGTGTGCTGCGTGGGCAAACTGTAAAATCCGAACTGCCTCCAAGCGAGCAACTGGTGCAAATGATTCTTCGAAATCAATACCCTCTTCCTGAGCATAACCTTTAGCTACAAGTCGTGCTTTGTTGCGAATTACAGTCTGATCTTCATCCTTTTTGTTCTTCCATAACCCTTTAGCTTTATAATCTCTTGCACCAAATGGTTTGTCGATTTGATCCCAGCTTTTAGTCTGTCGACTGAGAAGTTCTTCCTGCATTGTTCGTATCCATTGCTGGAATCTGCCATTGAGCTTCCTTAATGTTCTTCGGTTTTGACAATACTGACTGTGAGCTTGCGAACATTCACATTTCGGATCTGTGGCAATACGCTGTCGTCTTGTTTTGAATGGCCATGGTTGGATTTCCTTGAATTGTTTCTATTGGATGATATTTGGTTATCGGTATCATGACTTTGTGGTTGAAATAAGACCCTAATGAGCATCGGTATTATCTCTATGTATGCCGTGAGGAAGGAATCACCAGTTTCTTGTACCCGAGTACAGTGATCAATATTCATCTCTTGAAACGTTGCATTCGGTGCTTCAGCATTGTTGTTGTCCTCAGCTTGGACCGTGTGTGGGGAGTGTAATATTCTTCATTAAAGGATGCAAGATAATCTCCAACCCTTGATGTTGCGAATCTGTCTTTTCTGCTGACTTGGATCACCCATTTGTCTTGGTGGCACGGGGCCAGAGTTGTTCATAATCTGCGCCTTTTGTCCATTGAGTGAGGAAGAGGCCTGAAGTGACATTTTTCAACAGACATCTCTTGTCGTTGTGGTGCGAGGTCTGAACTGTCTGTGGTCTGTTGATGATTTTTATAATACACTATAAAATATATAATTATATTTTACACAAGAGCAATTAAGTAAATTCTCTAAGGAAATTCATCTTAAAAGTATTATATAATATATAATATGTATATTTAACCGGGTAAGTATGATCACCCGGGTCGTTTCCCCAACGACGTGTGAAAATTGATACCTGGCTATTTTAGCTTGGATTACGATTTTGATTGAGATAAAATTATTTTTGAGTATCTCATAATACTAAAATAAAAGCAAGCAACAATCAAAATGAACATTAAAATGCAATTCAATCACTTAAACAATTAACGGGGGAACAAATAAAAGCGACAAATAAGCACAGTATACTAATTTAACCCCCTCAAAATTTCAAATAAATTTCTAAACCTAAAATAAGGCAAAAAAAAATTTTAAGAAAAAGAAGAAACATTTTTTTTCTTGATTATTTTGAATTTATTTATGAATTAAAAACTAATTTTAATCTAATTAAAATCCTAAAAATTGCAAATTTAAGTCTATAAAATTGAGAAAAATAATTTTTAAAATTTAGGAAAAGTCTAAAACATTTTATAAAAAAGCTAAGAAAACTCTTTTTATATTTATTTTAAAAACTAAAATTCTATATTTAAAATTAAAAAATTAAAAGCTCAAAATGAAAGTTAAAATCTAAACGGGTAGAAAAATGATTTTCTTATGTAAACTAAAGATATTTTTTTATAAAAACTAAAAAACTATTTTTTTGTATTTTTTTATAATAACTTTTTTCTAATTTTAAGACTTTTCGAAAATTAAAATTAAGAAAATTGATAAAAATTAAAATACTCTTAATGAAAAATTATCAAAAAAAATTCAGGATAAATCTAAAAGCCAAACAAAGATCTTTAAGTAAAAAAATAGAATAAGGGACCAGCTTAAAGAATAAGCTCAAAAAAGCTTTTTAATAAGCTGCGGACTTATTATAAAAAGAGGAAAGAGAAATTGACTACAAGTATTTATGTGGGGAAAGGGTGAATGGTATGACTATTGTAGCATAAGTGTTAAAACGTGTGTAGTTGTGTGCAAGAGGTCGTGGCGTTCGAGAGTTGGCACACACACTTTTACTTTTTTTTTTTATTTTTAACTTTTTACAGAAACTAAATATTGGGTAACTTAAGAAAGAAATGTTCTTGAGCATTTTTTTTCTAAAAAACAACGTTAACTGAAACGCAAAATTAAGCTCTAAGAGCTTTACTGAGGTCTCTGCATCAGAAGGTAGCTTATAAGCTTGAAAAACCTTTGATTTCACTAAATGAATGCACAAAGTCATTTTAGCTCTATAATGAAAAAAGAAAAAAGTGTTTGAGAAGCTTTGATGTCTACAAGCTAGAAATGAAAGCTTTCTAAAGCTACTAACCACTTTACCTATCTGAAAATTTCAGATCAATCCGACACAAACTCAGAAAGAAACTTTAAAAACACAAACAAAATCCACTTAAGCTAAAGAACTTAATAAGCTAATTCAGAACCCTAGCTTTTGAAAACTTATTAAACTACTTAAAGGCTATAAATCCAAATCATAAAAACACAACCTGCAAGCTAGAAATCAAAATTTTAAAACTAATTCTTAACTGCTACTGTTTTTTGGTCTTTTTGAGATTTTTAATGACTTTTGAAGGCAAATTAAGCTAAGTAATTAAACTAGAAACTAAAAAACAGGACCTAAATTATATTAAGCTATGTAAATTCTATAAACCTACTGATTTTAAGAATCTATAAACTACTTTAGCTGACCTAAATGTGATCCAAAAGATAAGCAGTAGGAACTGCTAAGGTTCCTAATTGATAACTTGACAAAGTGCAAAACAAAAATGCAGGGAAATCTAGAGGGAAAACCTGCAACACTACACACTCTAATTTGAGTGTACTTGAGTAAACTATAAACACAAATTAAGCCTAAAAGGCTTGATTCAATTTTTAACAAGCAAAAATTAAGGAGAAAAGTGCCCTGGTGCTGAGATAACTAGATTAAGCCCTAACTCTTTAGATTTTGAAAACTAACTTTTGAAAATACTTTTCCTAATGATATAATGTGAAAATGAACTGACTCAAACAAATCAACCAGACTTACTTCTGACTTTTGGGGGTCATGAGTTGTTAATACAAGTTGGCTAAACCAAACACTCCTTATTATGCTGACAGAATTTGTTTAAGCAATCATTTTGAAAATTAGCTAACTAAACCTTGTTACCAGATATCATTAAGCTTATAACAAACCTAATAAACACAAATCAACAGTCACTTAAGCTAAAATCAAGACCTACCACTAATTACTAACTAATATTTTTGGTTTTTATGAAATTTTTAGACAGTAATGAAACTACTATGATCTATGGTAATTAAGCTAAAACAGATGATGAATAAGCACTAATTAACATTATTAAACTCAAACTAGCAGCTAGAAATTAGGGATCAAGCAATTTTTGAATAAGCATAATAAGCAAATTCTAAACTAATAAGCAATTTTAGGCAATTAAACTAGAAATTAAATGACAAATGAATTTAAAAGCATACTTTACATGTAGCTTCAGCCTTAACAGAAGGTTTTTAATATTTTTTTTTCCCATTTTGCGCTTTGAGCTTATCTACTAGCTCTGGCTTATTTAAAATAAGCCAGTGAAAATCCTTAGGAGTCCTTCCACAATTGACTCCCCTTCCATAAGCTCTCAAGTCCAAAGCAAAGGTTATAAGGTTTTAAGCTGATTTTAAGAGTTAAGGTATGATTAAGTTAAGATTTGAGCTCAATTTTTAGCTTAGAGACTAATAAGAGCTTATTTAATAGCTTATGATATTTAGCTTAGCATTTAATAGGAAAAGTGAGAGCTTATGAAAACAAAGAGCTTATGAGAGACTATTTAAAAACTGAATTTCATTAACATAAAACTTGATTACAATGCTTAAAAGGAAGAATTACACAGTTTAAAGGAAATTTAAGCTAAATGAAAAATAAGCTAAAACTAAAAGCTACTAACTACTAGTTAGTGTGTGTGTGTGTGTGAGAGTGACGGCTTATTCAATAGCCTGAAGCTGACATTTCTAGGCCTTCCTTGTGGCACCACGGCTACCTTTTTTGATCTTGTCCGTACAAATCTTCAATCATTGGATCTCTCTTTTGAGCCGTTAGATTACTTTACACTCTCACATGGATTGCCAAGCTGGCCATCCTTTGATGTGACCTTGCTTTTGTTGTGTGAGTGCTTTAAGAGTAAAAACCCATCATCCTTGTGCTTCCTTCGTATTGACGTGGCATTCCCCTTGCTTGATTGACCAATAGGATGCCTTGAAGTGACGTTTTTGAACTTGCCATCCTTGTATAGAGCATGAATTGACTATTGCACCCTTTAATTAAAAAAAACCCTTTGATTTGACTGTGTGGTAAAGTTGGGGAAGAAAGTGAATAGTAACATGTTCTTGGCGCCATTTATAACTAAAAACGGGTAAATTAGATTTAAACTTTGGTCATTTGGCAATTATGGTCCTTGTCTTTGTTGTATAAAAGACCAAGTGTAAAATAACTTTTATCTTTGGCAGGAATGGTCCCTAGACTTAGTGTAAAGGGAGGAATGGGCTTAGTAAATGGGCTTTAGTTTTGGGCTTATGACCCGGTAGGTTTTTTATAAGGTTTGGGGCCATTAAGCCTTAGGGACCATTTGTGTAACTTTTAGAACTTGGGGAACTTAAATGGAAACATTGGGATTTTTTGTCTTCTAGTGATTGACTTTTGTTGACTAGGATTTGACTTTTTGACTTTGGCTTCCGGCTCTTGCACCGCGTCTTCCGTTAAACAGTATCCCTTGTTTGCCGTTTTGACGTTTTATTGTGTTTTTTGTCTTTATCGTCCTGCGATTACACAAAACACTAAAAAACAAGGATATCTTTGCCATTTTTAGTATGTTTTTAGTTATTTAGGGTCATTTTTGGTGTTAACGGATATGTGTATTTTACACTTATCAAAATTCCTCAAACTAAACGATTGCGTGTCCTCACGCAATATTATATGCCTTATAACCAAATACCTCCAAACTTCCCCAAACTAAACCTTTGAAAAGTAGCAAAGATTTTTGTTGAGAGAGCTAAGAGATCACAAGTTATAAAATACCCGAATTCCCATTTTCAAAGATTTTTTATTTTTTTATGATTTTTCTGATATATACTAACTACAGACTTATTCTGTGTGTGACATATGTATTGTTATTTTCATTACCTTGGTACACTTTTAGAATCATAGACCAAAAAGCATCAATTAAGTTGTCTAAAAGATAACTTTTCATTTGCTCATTATTTTCACTTTTCCCATACTAAGCTTAAAAAATAAGATCACCATAAGCGAGTAAGATGCTAGACATACTTATAATTATAACTTTGTGAATTTTTCTTACCGGCATAATCCCTTCAACTTATCTTCCAAGGTTGTGTGTCCTCCCATCAAAAATAATTTCCTCTTCAACCCACCCTCGTTAAACAGAGTGAATATTTTTAGA
Organism: Tanacetum coccineum; assembly: GCA_026074375.1. Classification (NCBI taxonomy): domain Eukaryota; kingdom Viridiplantae; phylum Streptophyta; class Magnoliopsida; order Asterales; family Asteraceae; genus Tanacetum; species Tanacetum coccineum. The sequence goes on along the minus strand of BQNB010004985.1, from coordinate 63,977 downwards.
TAGTTGAAGATAGGTGGAACCAAAGCTGATCCGCACATGGGCCGTATGCTAATTTAATTGTTAGATCAACTTGGGTAGTTAGATTGGAGACGCAAGAAAGCTAAGACTCAGAAGAAAACGCTCTCTTTGGTGCTGTGTTACATCGTTGGTTGCTACTATGCCGCCATGAAGGGAGATTTATTTTCTCTTTCTAGCATGCTTCCGTCATAGGTATGTGTAAGGCTTTTGAGATCACCCCCATCCGGAGAATAATATCGATGACGCTTGAACTTTTCGATGATTAAGCCTTGTAGACTTGTTGCCAAACGTTAGTTAAAAGAATTACTTTGGTTTTAGAGAATGATACTTTTTACTATGTATTGTTATGAACTTGCAGCATTATTATTCTAGTTGGTTACAGTGTGATTTAGAGCTAGTGAAACATGGGTAGTCACTTTTCGAGTTTCGAGGAGCACTTCAGGCCACGCTCTGGGCCTGCTCGTTCAAGGTTCGTGTAGGCATGTATTATGATACAAACCCTTAATTATACATACCTACCTATCAGTGTCTTGTCTGGTTAGTGTCGCAGTATGGGAGCGGAAACGAGCAATTGCCCAAGTAGACTTTGATGATTTGCGAGTTGGAGTTTGTTTATTAATTGCATGTAGACACTAAAAGGTGGATTGTATAAACCTTGCATCTCTTTTTATTTGCACTTGCTAGACATTTTTTTTTTTTCTTTTTTTGTTCTTTTTTTTATGATTACTACATTTTTACTAATAAACATAATGTTTGTGGAGAAAAATTGAAAAATTTCGTTTTTAGAGTAAGAACCAAAGTATAAACTTGAACTAAAATTCTTATTTACCAATGATTAGCTTGTTTTATCATCGATATAGCTTATTTCTCTAATATGGTTGATTAGAACTTTTAAGAGGTTTAAAACTCTAAATTTGTAAAAATTAAAGAAGGGACGCGTATAATTAATCTTTAAGAACTTCGGGGCAATGAAAACCACAAGTTATTTTATAACGCCGTTTAAGTTTTCCAACTAATACCTTTGTTTAGCATCTCGCCTATTAACGTATGAGATCATACACTATCATCTGCTCTTATTCTTCTGTGATTTTAAAATATCTAATAAAGAAATTTGCAAATATTAGGCTATATAAATGATCCAACTCTGCTGAGGTTGTTGTGTGTTTAGAAAAAACTCTTTTTGAGTATAATTGAGCGAGAACAAGTCTTCATTTTACTAGGATGAGATTGTTCTCAGTAGTCGTCTAGCTCATGTTTAATAATGAGGTATATCATGAGACTAGCATAAAGAAATATCTCATTATTTGTTAAGTGGTGAGAATAAGCTTGAGAACATCAACAACTACGTCTATCGATCGGTGTCTCTAAAAATATTTCTCGATAATTGCTCTCTCCTATGTTACGGATGAAGCTCCGTTATATGTCGTGTCCTCTAACACTTAGTATGTTATCTTTTTGGGAGAAATGCGCGTAAGCTTACTGTTAATGATTTTTGGTATTTTATATGTTTTTATTTGTTTGTTGGTGTCTACCAGATAAATCAAGATCTTAGAAATGTTTGTAAAAGAGAATTTTTTGGTTATTTTTGCGGGTGTGAGAAGTGTAGGGAGAAAACGAGTTTACTTTTGAGAACACGTGAATGCTAACAATTTTAATTGTAACATTCTCAGATATCGACTATGGTTCTCCCTCCCTGCGTTGAGAATAGCGCTGTTAATGAGAAGTCGACGAGCAATACTAGGTTTTTTTGCGCAGGTGATAGGTCGGCTTCTCAATGTTTAAAGCACGTGGTCTTCTTGGCGAAATCTAGAAGAGTGCATGTTTATGAATTATGCGATAGAGAGATAAAGTGAATCGATAGATGAAGAGAGATTTCAGTTCTCCAAGTAACTAATTTATGTGCTAAGATCTCGAATAAGATAGGCGGCTCTGAGTTGGAAACGGGATTTTTAAAACAACACTCGGACGAGCACGAGAGAGAGTCTTCTGAGAGATTATTGTTGGGTTCGAGCAATCTGGGCTCGATGCTCTCGAAAAATCTTATCAACAAATAGCATTATGTACAAATCAAAGAACGAAGCTGGAGATAGGTACGATTTGTAGTCCACAAAAAACAAGAATTCTCGCACGCTTTGATGAAGACGTATGTCATGATGATGTGTAGAGGATAAATAAGAAACGAAAATAGAAAAGGATAAGCATAGGGGTGTGGACACTCCCACGAAGCGACTTGTTTTTGTTACGTGTCGGCTGTAATAAACATTGCTGATAGGCCTATCTAGAGACGCATTTGATTCCGTAATTAATTCCGTCGTTTAGGTGAGCGATTTATATTGGCCAAACTTTAATTTGAACATGTTCAAAGAGCTTGGATTGAGACACGTGAATGGATGTCGCGGTCATAAAGTTGAAACATAGATTGTGTCTAGACCCTAAAGGAGACGTGAGATATCTCTCAAGGTGATTACCTTAATATGAGTTAGTTTTCAAGAGTGTGTGTAAAGAGTAAAGTCGCTAATATGACGCATCAATGTCGAATGAATTTGACTTCTATAACATTTAGATGGGTATACGGATCTGTGAATTTGGTGCGGAAAGAATCTTCATTTTAGCACAAATTCTTCATAACTCAAAAATGGCTCAAGTATTCAAAGACATTTCGATTGGTGGATTCTGGCTGAGCTCTGAGGAGGGAGAGAGGTAAGTGACGGTTTCTGAGTGTAAGAAGACTCACTAGAAAAAGAGTCTCCGGAGGAAATGTTGTATCATTTTTAAATCTCCTCCAATGTTACGCATGGAGATTTTTTATGCATTGAGGATGGCTATGGATATATATTGTTAGACCCTGGTTTGAGAAACGTTTGGTCTCACTCGATTTCGGTGGAGAGAAATTCTGTAGGTGATTTGTGTAGCGTAGCGACATTCTTCGCTGGTGTGAGAGATGGCCAAGTTAGGGAATCGCGCTAAAACATAAGGAGGTGGTATAAAATACCGAGATGTTGAGTTGGTGGAATCAAGTGCAGAGAACGGTTATAAGTCCTTAGGGTTTAAGAATCGGCTTTAGGTTTGGAAAAGAATGATCATTCAATGGTTTCAATTGGATTATCATAAAGTGATTCTAATTAGGATGACATCGATGGTATTGATGGATATATCATTGAAACGTTGTTTTCTTTTTTCCTTTGATTTTCTTCAACGCTTCTTGAGGATGAAGTAAAAAGGTTTTGGTTTTTATGTAATTAAGTGTTGCCAAGGAGATCAGCAACTTATCTATTTTCCTGTGAATCGAATTTCGTTTCTCCTTCGCTCCATACCAAATTGGACAGCCAAGAAACTTGAGAACAACATCGGCTTGTTCTTTCCGCGTGATGTAGTATGAAGAGATCCTCCGTTTCTCTCTGATTTGAGAGGCTTATGGGCGTATAAGTAGTTATTGCGTCTAGCTGTGAAAGACGTTTCTAAGAGGCGTGGGAGGGTCGAGGGATAAAATATCATGTTCCCGCTTCCGGTGGATAGCGCGCATCTGTCTTTCAAGATAAGCTTCAAATTCAAGATGTTGTGGATTGAAGTGTGCTCGCTGAGGACGATGGTTAGAGTTTTGCTGGTGGAAAGTTGAGAGAGTGAGAGGATAGAGAGGAGAAGATGAATAGGATAGTAGCTGTATCTTCTCGCGGATCCTCTTATCTTTTTCTTCTCTGAAAAGAGAGGATTTTCATTCGTGTGCTAGATTTGAATGTATGTGCTGAATCGTAATTCTGGAAAAAGTGATGGTATTTTGGAGTTAAAGACCGCTGTTGGTAAATTTTTTTTCGCTGCTAGACAATGTCTTATAGTGCGGAATGTTTCGCAATAGTGTTTCGCAATATTACCCTAGTGGTGGGTAGAACGAGAGATTTTAGTTCTATGTAGAGGAGATAATGTCGATCTTGATGAGTGAACAATTTGGTACTGAAGAAGCAAAAATATGTATTCTCGTCTAGTCTTGTCGCGGAGATAGTGAGAGAAGTAATATAAAAATGCGACGTTGGCTTCGGGCTTTTGTCACCGGTTCCTCCTCCGTTTTGTTGTTGTTGAGAGAGAAGTTCTTCTCCGATGAAGACTAGTGATAAATTTTGAGAAGTTCGCAGTCGATGAACTTTCTTCCTCTTGATTCGTTACTAGCACACTCGCGAAGGTAATGATTGTATGTTCGACTATTGAGATGCAGTGGAGTGGATCTTTGCATGAAGAAAATTTTCAAGTTTACTCAAATCCTCTTTTCGAATTCGATGATAACTTCAAATCTAGCAACGTGAATCCTCTCTTTGAAGAAAACGATAAGGATGTCGAGATTAAGTCTTCTTTTTTCCTTTCGCGAAGACATTGTTGTTTGTAACTTAAAGGGCGCCAGACGATAGAGTTGATAGGGTTTGAAAGCATGTATCTTTGAAGTGGATTGATTCCCGGGAATTGATATTACTCCTCCCACCCTTGAAGTTTCTAAGTAATGCATTTACTTTCCTCCCTGAGACGCTTATCAGAGAGGAAGGGTTTTGTTCATGGAAGACTTCGCGAAGTTGTTCTGTTGGTCCCACTTTGTATGGAGAATGATGAAACGATAAATTAAGATTAGAAAAAGATATTTGTCTTCTTGGATTGAATTGTTCCTTACATTGATACACACGCCAAATAACCTTATTATGTTACTCAAATTTCCTGTCTCGCGAAGACTTTATGAGAATCAAAGGAAAGAAGATAGACCACTCGTATCAATTGTAATTCCTATCGCAATGCAGATAAATCATCAATAACGTCCACAAAATTCATATTCTTTTCAAAGCTTTATTATATTCACTAATATTTCAAACTCACTAAAAATCACTAACATTAATCATTTAAACCGAACAAGAAAATCCCACCCCACATATTACTCAATATCAATAATAACTCCGAGAATCTCTCATTATTTACTACACAATAAAACTACTGCCTCTTTTTCATAATCCCTACTTACACACTCATAATCATTCATCCACCTCAATATAACCACGCCATAATTATATATGTTCCTTATAAATTTCTTCTCGCCTACTACAGCTCACTCTACTATCGTCAGAATATGAAATCTTCTCCTCACCAGAAAAATGTAAACCCTTACCATCTATCAAAAATATACTCATTTTCCCTCATCTACTAAATCCAAGATTCTCCCCTAAGTAAACTAACATCATCTAAATAACCATCTCAAATTCAACCCTCCCGCTCCATAACAACCCATCAATCCTTCATACCGCCAATAACTCCATAAAATCTCTCCAAAAAATCCCCACATACGCTATGTTAATAAACTTGCCACCCATATAACAACACTAATAACTTTTAATTCTCAAAAACAAATCACCTCTTCACGAACTACACTATAAACCGAGCTTCCTTCTAATCTCATAAACATCCCTAAAATCCCCAAATCAACACTACTTCTCCTTTCACAACTTTCAATCCTTCCTCTCTACTCTTAAATACTTATGACTCCCTCACCCCTATCTTCTTTTATTTCTACCCTTTAACAACAAAAAACAACTTTCTCCCTCTACCTCTTCTTACTTTCCTCTTTCTACCTCGTGTTCTCTAATATGAATTTTTGCACGAATTATCTTGTCAAGTATTAATCTTTAATCGATTGCTAGTAATTAAGTGAATTTATATCTCGGAGTAGTCATTCCTACTATATCAACGTAATATCTCATGAAGGACTGTGTTTTTGGTCGGCCTCGGGTTTATGTGTATGCGCTTCCGTTTCGATCTTCTGGTCGGCGTTCTTGTCGCTTTGTTTGAAATTGTCGTTAGGGCTGCAACTCTTCCCTCAACCCACTTCACTATTCCCTTGTGTGTCCTTTCTCTATCCCTTTATTACGCATTCATACCGTACCCATACTTTACCGCTTTTGTTGTGCATCTTGTATGATCGAGAGCGATATCGTAGTAGTGTTGTAGTCTTTGTTGTGCGTATGTAGGTTTTCATATGGAATACGGGCATTAGATATTTCGATAGTGAGACTGGGGACTGTCGGTACGTACTGGGTGAAACAGAGGTCAGAGAGTCCTCAGGTGTGTTTCGGTGGGCGGGAACTGTATGAGTGACGTCGGATAAGTTTGGATGGTGAGTTAGTAGGCTATGATTGGTGGTTGGGGTCTCAGAGATGTGGAGAGTGTATCACTTTGTTCTGTGTTTGGAACCGCAGTGTTAGGATATGAGTGAGATTAGTGCATAGGTATAGTGTGTGATATGAGATTGTTTAGAGAAGATGATGTGTTCTGTGAGTTTTGTAGGGTAATCAAAAATATTTAAAGATATTAGAGATAAATGTATATAGTAAGAAGAATATATTAGGGAGAGTTGAGAATTGATTGAGTAAGTAAGAAAAAAAGATTTAGTGTGTATAAGAGAGCTGCACGGCGAGAGATCTGTTTGGTTCTCGTTGGTGAGAATAGAAATTATATGTTGTTTATTGAGAGATGCTCGCTCGACACAGATGCGCGAGGATAGCTCGTGTGTGGTGTTGTCGTGGTTGTCGTCTCGATCGTTAACTCTTAATAATTTGAATTGATGGGAGGTGTTGTGATGCTAGTCTCTGTAATTGTGTATGATAGAGAAGGCATTTGAGACTTGGGCGACGTAGAATTGAATTAGTTCTGCTCGATGTAGGTAATAATGATAGGTTTTGGAAGACTTGTGGCGTATTCGCAGAAAAGATTGTTTGTAAGATATTGCGCCGAGTTGGTTTTATTTTTGTAGATCTAGGGGATAGAGATTTGCGCTAATTTCTTATTAGAGATTTTAATATTACAATGATAAAGAGATGATAGTGTGATTAGCATGAATTACGGATGCTAAGAACGATAATAGGTTTATTTTGGTGAAACTTAAGAAAGGTGTTTATACGAAGTTAGAATTGGATCTTGTGGTTTTTCTCTGTGACCCCGAAGTTCTTAAAATGATTAATCTAATTACGCGTTCGTTCTTTAAATTATTACGCTAAAAATGTATTGAGTTTTACTCTTTGAAAGTTAATCAACATATTTGTAGAAAGACAAATATGCTTTTATCGAGTGGAGTAATAACAAATCATTGGTAACTTAGAGAAATTTTTAGTTCTACAAGTTTATACTTTGGTTTTTAAATACGAAATTTTTCTATTTGACAGAAAGACATAATATTAATCGGTGTGTTGATGGGGTAAGTAAGAAAAATGTTGTTAATTATATAAAGAAGAAAAGAGAAAAAAAAAAGAAAAGAAAAAATGTAGTTGGTGAATAATAATAGAGCATGCAAGTTATAAAGATCTTTTAGGTAGTTAATAATTAATATACATAAGAACTCCGCAATTCGCAAGTGTAAATAGTACAAGTGGGCGCAGTTTGTCTTGGGTTCTCGCTCCGAGTAGTGACATCGAAATAATGGATGGAGGTTGTATATTTAGGGTGGTATCATAATAAGTACACGAGCTCTCTTGTTCGCGGATGGGCTGTGGCGAAGTGTCGTGCGAATACTGAAAGTGGATACGCGCGCGGTTCACTAGGGTGCCTTATATATGTAAATAGTACGAATATTATAATGTTGCAAGTTAGAAAATAAATAGTAAAAGTTTCATTCTCTAAAACCAAGGTATTCTTTTGAACTAATGTTTGCAAAAGTCTACAAGGCTTTTTTCATCGATAGTCAAGCGTCTCGAATATTTATTCTCGATGGGGTGTCAAAAGCCTTAGCACTTACCTGATGACGGTGGGATGCTAGAGAAGAAAGTCATTAATGGGGCCAAGTGAACCAACGATGTCTTAGCTAAGGAGGTTTTTGTTTGCTTTGAGTTGTGATCTTACTAAGTGATTAACATATTAGCCCAAAAGGCCCATGTGTAAAGCTTGGTCGGATTTCAACTATCTAAATATGTGGATTTAATGGTTTAAATTAATTTGAACACACACACTTAAATATATGATTTATGTCGGGAAGAGAAATTCACAAGTTGTAATTATAAGTAGTCTTAGCATCTTAGCTCGTACTTAACGGTGATTTTATTTTTAAAGCTTAGTATGGGAAAAGTGAAAAATCGGGAATGATGAAGTTATCTTTTAGACACTTAATTATGTTTTTTTGTTCCATGATCCTTAAAGTTACCAAAAAGGTAATGAAAACAATACATTATGTCAACACAAGAATAAGTTGTAGTTAGATAGTCTATCAAGAAAAATCATAAAAAAATAAAAAATCTTTGAAAATGGGAATTCGGGTGTTTTATAACTTGTGATCTCTTAGCTCTCTCAACAAAAATCTTTGCTACTTTTCAAAGGTTTAGTTTGGAAGTTTGGAGGTATGTGGTTATTAGGGCATATATTATTGCGGAGGACATCAAATGTTTAGTTTTTAGGAATTTTGATAAGTGTAAAATACACATATCTGTTTAACACCAAAAATGACCCTAAATGACTAAAAACAGACTAAAAATGGCAAAGATATGCTTGTTTTTGTGTTTTGTGTATGCAGGTACGGATAAGACAAAAATCACAAGAAAACCCTCGTCAAATACGGGCATACAAGATACGATTAACGGAGAGCGTGCAAGAGCCGGAGCCAAAGTCAAAAAGTCAAATCCTAGTCAACAAAAGTCAACACTAGAAGACAAAAAAAATCCCAATGTTTCCATTTAAGTTCCCAAGTTCTAAAAAGTTACACAAATGGTCCCTAAGGCTTAATGGGCCATAAACTTATAAAAAAAATTCCAGGATCATAAGCCCAAAACAAGAAAGCCCCTTTTACCTAAGCCTTTATCCCTTTTCATCTAGTCTAGGGTCCATTTACCTGCAAAGATTAAAAATTTATTTTTACAACTGGTCTTTTCATACAGACGCAAAGAGCAAGGACCATAGTGCCAAACTGACCAAAGTTTAAAATCTAATTTACCCCGTTTTTTGTTTAAATGGACGCCAAGAACATGTTAACTATTCACTTTCCTTCCCCAACTTTACCAGCTACAGTGTCAAATCAAAGGGTTTTTTTATTAAGGTGCAATAGTCAATTCAATGGCTCTGTACAGGATGGCAAGGTCAAAAACGTCATTCAAGGCATCTATGGGTAATCAAGCAAAGGGGAATGCCACGTCAATACGAATAGATGACAAGGATGATGGGTTTTTTACTCTTTAAAGCACTCACACTAACATAAGCAAGGTCACATCAAAGGATGGCAGCTTGGCAATCATGTGAGATGGTGTAAAGTATAATCTATGGCTCAGAAAAGAGAGATCCAATGATGTGAAGATTTGTAGACAAGATCAAAAAGGAGCGTTGGGCAACAGAAGGCCTGAATGTTCAGCTCTAGGCTATGAAAGTTAGCTCACTCTCACTACTCAACATCCACTATATGTAGTTGTTAGCTTTTAGTTTTTATGCTTAATTTTCAATTTTTAGCTTAAATTCCTTTAAACTGTGTAATTCTTCCTTTAAGCACTTGGAATCAAGTTTTATGTTAATGAAATTCAGTTTTTAAATAGTCTCTCATAAGCTCTTTGTTTTCATAAGCTCTCACTTTTCCTATTAAATGCTAAGCTAAATTATCATCAAGTCTATTATATACGCTCTTATTAAGTCTCTAAAGCTAAATACATTGAGCTCAGATCTTACGCTTAATGCGAGTTACCTTAACTCATAAAATTACTTAAAACCTTATAAACCGTTTGCTTTGGCGGAGATCGTTGAAGGGGAGTCATATGTGGATAGGATCCCATGGACCTTTACTGGCTTATTTTAAATAAGCCAGAGCTAGTAGATAAGCTCTAAGAGCATGATAAACTTCTGTTAAGCTAAAACTACTTGTGGGTTTGCTTTTAAATTCCTTTGTCTTTAATTTTTAGTTTAATTGCCTAATAATTGCTTATTAGTTTAGATTTGCTTATTTGATTATATCAAAGTGTCTTATCTATTTTAGCTGCTAAATTTGAGTTTTAATATTGTTAATTAGTGCTTATTCATTCATTTTGATGTTTGCTTAATTACCATAGATCATAGTAGTTTCATTATGTCTAAAATTTTCATCAAAACCAAAATATTAGTTAGTAATTAGTGGTGGTCTTGATTTTTAGCTAAGTGACTGTTGAGTTGTGTTTATTAGGTTTGTTTATATTATAAGCTTATGAATTGGTACTAGGTAGAGTTAGCTACTTTTCAAAATAATTGCCTTTAACAAATTCTGTCAGCGCAATAATAAGGTGTGTTTGTTTAGCCTTGTCTGACCTACAGTGTAAAATGTAAAGTAGTGTTAGATTTTGTTTGAGTCAGTTTCATTTTCACTTATGATCATTAAGAAAAAGTATTTTAAAAGTTAGTTTCAAATTCTAAAGTAGTTTAGGGCTTAATCTACTGTATCTCAGTCACCAGGGCACTTTTCTCCTTAATTTTGCTTGTTACAAATTGAATCAAGCTTTTAGGCCTGTATATTTGTGTGGTTATAGTTTATCAAGTACACTCAATAGAGTGTGTAGTGTGCTAGGTTTTCCAATCTAGGATTTCCCTGCATTTTTGTTTTGCACTTTTGTCTAAGTGTATACAGTAGGAAACTTACAGTTCTTACTGCTTATTCTTCGTGGATCACATGATAGGTCAAGCTATAAATGTAGTTTTAGATTCTTAAAATCAGTATGGGTTTATCGAATTATCATAGTTTATTTAAATTTAGGTCCTGATTTTTAGTTTCTAGTTTAATTACTTAGGCTTAAGTTGCCTTCAATAAGGTCATTAAAAATCGTCAAAAATGACCAAACAGTAGCAGTTAAGAATTAAATTGAAAATTTGATTTCTAGCTTGAGGGTTGTGTTTTTAAATTGGATTTATAGCCTTTAAGTGTTTAATAAGTTTTACAAAAGCTAGGTTCTGAATTATGTTATTTAGTATTTAGATTAAGTGGATTTTGTGTTTTTTAAGTTTCTTTCTGAGTTTGTAGATTGATCTTTAATTTTCAGATAGGGTAAAGTGTTAAGTAGCTTTAGAAGTTTTCATTTTAGATCTGTTAGACATCATTAAGCTTCTCAAGAACACTTTTGGCTTTTCATTTGATATGACTTAAAATTGAGTTTGTGCATGACATTTTTAGTGGAATCAAAGTTTTTCAGGCTTATAAGCTACCTTTTGAGGCGAGACCTTCAAATGCTCTTAAGAGCTTAATTTTGAGTTTCTGATAACGTTGTTTTTCAAAAAAAAATGTCAAAACATTTTTCTTTTAGTTCCAATATTTGTTTATTGTAAAAAGTTAATATATAAGAAAAAAGTATAAGTGTGTGTGCCACCTCGAAACCCACGACTCCTCTTGCACACAATCAAGACACGTTTAACATCTTTGCTATCAATAGCTAATCCATTCACCTTTTCCCACATTAAATACTTGTAGTCATTTCTCTTTCTATTTTTATAAATATAGATGACGACAGACTTATTTATATGCTTTTTGAGCTTATTCTTTAAGCAGGTCCCTTTGTTCTATTTTTCTTAAGATCTTTGTTTCTTTTTAGATTTATCCTGAATTTTTGATAATTTTTCATTAAGTATTTTAATTTTTATCATTTTTCTTAAGTTTTAATTTTCGAAAAGTCTTTAAAAATAGAAAAAAGTTTTAAAAAATTACAAAAAATAGTTTTTAGTTTTATAAAAAATAGCTTTAGTTTTACATTCAGAAAAATCATTTTCACCCTTTTTAGATTTTAAATTTAATTTTTGAGCTTTGTTATTTTAATTATATATATAGAATTTTAATTTTTAATATAATTAAAAAATAGTTTTCTTAGCTTTTATAATGTTTTAGACTTTTCTAAATTTAAAAATTATTTTTCTCAATTTTTAGGACTTAATTTGCTATTTTTTAGGATTTAATTAGATCTAAATTCAGTTTTTAATTACAGTAATGAATTTGTCAAAATTAATCAAAAAAAATGTTCTTCTTTTTCTTAAAATTTTCTTTTGTCTTATTTTAGGTTTAGAAATTTAGTTTGAATTTTTAGGGGGTTAAATTTAGTATACTTGCTTAATTGTCGCGTTTTATTTGTTCCCCGTTAATTGTTTAAGTGTTTAATTGCTTTTAATTGTTCATTTTGATTGTTGCTTTTATTTAATAGTTATTGTTTTCTCAAAAATTATTTTATGCTCATTCAAAATCGTAATCAAGCTAAAAGCAAGGTTTCAATTTCACAAGTCGTGGGGAAACGGACCGTGATCATTCTTCCCGGTTTATATATTACGTATTAGTATATTATATATATCTTTTAAGACGTGAATATTTACTTAGAGAATTTTCTTAATTTGCTTCTTGTGGCATGTATATTATAGATTTTTTCGTGTATATAGATAAATCAACAATCAGACTCACTAAACAGTTCAGACTCGCACGCCTAGATCACAGACGACAAGAGATGTCTGTGAAAATCGTCACTCTTCGGCCTCGTTTCCTCAAGGGACAAAATGAGCGTTCAGATTATGACAACTTGGCCTCGTGCCCCAAGACAAAATGTTGTGTCCTACAGCAGAAAAGACAGATTCGTACACATCAAAGGGTTGGAGATTTTCTTTCAGTCCTTTAATTGAAAGAATATTACTCTCCAAACACACGGTCAAGCTGAGGAAACAACAATGAAGAAGCACCGAATGCATCGTTTCATGAAGATGCATTTATCAACTGTACTCGGGTTACAAGAAACTGTGAGTCTTCCGTAGATAAACTTGACTAATACCGTATGGCTCAATTCATTGTCAAGACAACAATGTCATGATTACCGATAGGACAAAATATCATCCATTTAGAACAAGTTATGGAAATCCAAACCCATGCCAGTTCAACAAGACGAAGCTTGCCAACTAGATCCTGAAATGTGGATGTTCAGCGTGCACAGTCAGTATTGTCAATACCGAATGAGTTACATTAAGGATAAGCAATGGCTGATTACGCATGGACGAAGCTCAAGATGCAGGAAGTAACTTCTCAGGTTCGGACATGACTTAAAGTCTGGGAATCTAATCGCTCGACAAACCATTTGGCAGATGATTATAAGCTAAAGTGGTTATGAAGAACAAAAGGATGAAGATCAGATTGTAATTCGCAACAAAGCATCGTCTTGTTGCTAAAGGTTATGCTCAGGAAGAGGGTATATGATTTCGAAGAAAATTTGCACTCCAGTTGCTCGCTTGGAGGCCAGGTCGATTTTAGTTGCTCCACGCAGCACACAAGTCTTTACCAATCTATAGTGGACGGTAAAAAAGGCATTTCTTAATGGCTCCGATCTAAATGGAGGGAGGTTTATGTCTGCTCAGCCGGAAGGTTTAGTTGATCCAGTTTAATTAGAAAAAGTATTAATTTCTCAGGGTAGCTTTGTATTGGATTAAAGCAAGCTCTCCAAGAGACCTTTGGTATGATGAACTATCAATACTTTCTGTGTCCAAAGGCTTTACTAAAGTACAATTGAGCCCAACTTATTCAAGTTAATAAAATACGGGAGGAAATTGTAACTGTGCAGAATTTACGTTGATGAATATATTTTTGAGGGCTACAAATCCTAATATTCAAAAAGATTTGAAAAGTTAATGACATTAGATTTAAAATGTCCTTAATGGGGAGATGAAGTTCTTTTGGATCTACAGATCCACAATCCCAAAGGTATTTTAATTCAATAGGCCAAGTTGCTTTATCTTGAAATTTCTGAAAAGCATAATATGAGAAAATTGTTCACTTCCATTGGGTACAGCAGTTGGCTACAAAAACCCAAATAGATTGTAGATTTGAGTGGAGAACCCCGTTTAGAGACCAATCTGAGTAATAGTAGTAAATCATGGCTCACTCTTGTACGGGACATATAGTAGACCAGAATTAGTGCAGCATGTAGCTATTGTGCACGTTATCAAGCACGACCAACACAAAAAGCACCTCAATGAGGTTTAAAGATCTTTTAAATACCTAACAGGGTTCCTCAATTAACATGGTCCTTCTTGGTATCCAAAGATTTGGATTTGAAATAACAGCATTTTAGACGTCTGATCCATGCCGGATGCACATTGATATTGGCAAATAAGCATTCTAGAGGGTTACAGTTCCTTGGTGATATGCTAGTAATTGGATGTCAAAGAACAAACTACACGGCAATGTCTTCAGCAGAGGGCAGAGTACGTGGCGTATATATGTCAGAAGTTGATGCTCAAGTAATGTGGATGAGGACACAAACTTAAAGTTATGGCTTCAAATATAAGACAAAAATACTGTATGTATTGCGTACTCTCATCAGCCATAGCAATCCTCATGCAACCAGTGCAACATTCGGGTAGAGGGGGGGTGCGGGGGGAACAAAAGCACACCATACTCGGTATCGCATTTCATACCCCAGGAACATAGGTTGAATTAATGGGTTTAATTGATGTATATTTTTGTAAGAACTGATTATAACAATTAGTCTGAATGTTTACGAAAGCCTTCCTGAGGATCAGGTTTATGTATCTTGTCAGAAGATTTGTATGTGAGGTTTGACTCCAGCGAACTGGAGGTTCTTGGCAAATGAGACTGCTGATAATATCATCAAACCAATCTCGTGTAAATATTTTCGAGGAAAAGCAAAAATACAAAAATATAAAACACTTCAAGAGAAAAGAACATACTAAATCGCAGAAATCAGATATTTCAAAGAAAGAATCTTCTCGATTGTCGTCTTGGAATCGATAACCATTTACGTGCTTAGAAATGTCGAATTAACATTGAACAGGGTGTTAAATGAAGTTGGAGCGAGTTCTTCAAATAGTTTCAAAACATGTCAATTTCTAATTCTTTTAAAGTGGACTTAGTGTGCAATGTCAGTGACATAACCCGGGACTTCAAATAAAGGAGACGGTTTATAACCTCATCCTCACAACGAGGATAATTAACGGTTTCGGTTTCTTGAGTTGTTCTTACAGACAGTCTTGTTTTAAGCTCAAGATAAAGAGGATAGTGTTACGTTATAGTGCTGTCTACCGCTTTAACGTTAGAAGAGAAGTTCCTCTAACATTTGTTTTTTTCGAAAAGTTGACACGATTGTTTTCAGCTATTTCTCGATGACAATTCTTAATCTTTCAAAATTGTGTGTTCAACACTCCAAACCGCCTCTACAATGTTTTAAAGACAACAATGTTTTCAATTTGGTCCTATTTTTTGAGGGGGAAGTTTTTCGAAAAACAAAGTTTTAATGTTCTTGGATACATCAACATCTGACAATTCTGTTTGTATTCTCATAAACGTTATCAAAATGTTCCAATACATTCATGCTGATTATTTTCTACACACGGGATTTTTAAACTAACTTATTTTAATCACAAGGTATTTCAAAAACTAAGTGTTTATTATTTAAAATAAGGGGAGAAAATGTAATTAAAATATGATCTAATCGACTCAATGTGCTAAACAGTAAGAAAAGGTTTTATGGTTTGACCTTATACTCCACACAACATTTAATTTCACGCCGGTTCTGTAGTCATAGGTGGTTGGTTAGAATCATTCATTGATCCAAACCCGATTCGAAGAATTATCCAAGGGCATAATCAAAGTTAGAAATAGCAGTCCTTAGGTTATGGATGGGATGATTGATTGTATATGGAATAATGCCCGACTAGAATTGGCTAAACATAGAACAATAACAATACAGGTGTTTGTAATGGACGTCTGGTTAGCATTAAAGAAGTGGGCATTGAAGAATTAAATAGAAATTTATGGTATATAAGGGTGTAAACAATGGAAGCCCTCCACACAACTTAAGGCTAGAAAATGATTACATATCAATATGCCTGTCAGAATCTCAAGTTGAGTACTGACATTGAAAACAGACATCTGGTCCAGTGATGCAATGCAAACCCTTCCCCAGCCATTCGGGTTCGCTCAACAAAAGCTTGTCTCATTTGTCACGAAGTTACACACGTTATCTATCAATGATATCTTACTTCGAGATAGTGATATTGAAAGGTGGCAGTCTGCTCCAGCTTCGAGTACTAAACCAAAATTGCACTAATGAGTCTAGAGCCTAGGATCTATCTAAAATACTCATTAGGGACACATTCCATTTCAAAAACTTGTTGAACTCATCAAGTTCACAGCTGTTAAACAAGAGTCTACGCAATATCCTTGTGATATTTGCTAGAACATCCGTAGTGATATATAAGTATTCACAATGAAGATGGAATTCCTGCTTGAGTCAACGCATCAAACAAGTCTTGGTAGGTGACTTTGCGAGTTCTATATGAATCAAAATCGTGATAATGGATATCGATTTGGTCAGTTAAATTGAATGATGGTTGATGAATTTTGATATAGCTTTAAAATACTACCGATGTGTTACAAAAACGCTTTTACAAGTAATATGTCGATTGATTTTCAAATCAATTTTCTGGATTATCACTAACGTAAACCTGCAGGTTAAAATGGTGGTGACAGTATCCCAATCAACCAAAGTCGATTCATTACCACATGTTCATGTCATTTACAAAAGACAATCTATCATGATAAAGACCAGATTTAAAGACAAAGACTTCCGCTAAAACTCTGATTTGAAGCTTCAAGATGAGGCATAGTATGAGAAATGGTTGGCAAAGAACAAGATTAGGCAGTGATGGCAAAGGACGATTGAAGACAATGAAAAGGTCTCAAAAGTCAAGATCACAAAGCATGAAGGATCATACCTACAAACTAAGATACAAGAGAATGACCAAAGACTACTTGGATTAACGGACAAATCAAATTCATTGATCTCCATGAAGGAGGGTATCCATGGAACTCACTTCGGTTTTTCTTTTTTTTAATATTTTTTTTTTTTGTTTTTTTTTTTTTTTTTTTGGGGGGAGATTGTTAGCCTCAAAATATTGAGTCGAACATGAAGTTCATCCATTATGTATGTTAGTCTCGGTCAATCAATTAGTTAACGTTGCAATAGGAAAGTATCAGGAATCTGGGTCGATAATTAAACTAATATTGTATATGTTTCGGGTTTAATCCCAAGCAAGACCTGAGCCCGGATCCTAGTTAAATATCACGCACGTCATTTTAAGTGTTAGGTGGTATTATCTTCCTTTTTTCCTCTTTAGAAAAGGTACTTGTTGATTCATTTTTAAGATTTCAGTTTTCATTCTTATTCTCTCTCAACTCTCTCATAGTTTCTCTCTTAGAAATCAACTCTCTTTCTCTCTTCTTGATCTAAGATTCGTGATTGTTATATGAAGTGAAGTGATATACGGGATCCTACAAACTTCCTTTGAGGTAAATTTTTCTTTCCTTTTCCTTTTCCTCCTAGAGCCTTGACAATATTTCCAGGGACTTGCTCAGTGAGCAGTTGGTCAAGGGTGATTCTACTAGAGGTCCATTTCTCAATGACCTTTTTAAGGTCAGAGATTTCATCCTTCAGAGATTCATTTTCCAAACTTAGTTTGGTGATCTCATTTTGATGGGAACTGTTTAGGGCCTTGGTATTTTTAAGGTCAGTTAGTTCAGATTTACATGAGGAAAACTCTTGTTTAAGTGAGTTTAAAATTGCTAGCAAGTTTTTCCTCTGATCATCCACATAATGGATGTCAACATGGGTGTAGTCAAGAACATGTATTCTTTCATCACTATTAGTTATAGAAAGAAGTTTTTGTACCTTTTTCATAGTGATTTCAACCCATTAACCTGACCTAGCATCAACCCTTCCAACTGATAGCTCTTCATCAGCTATAGTCATTAATGCTTTGAAAGTTGTGACCCCTTCATCATCAAAGGACATTGATTCTTCCTAGTCAATGACTCAGAACTACCTTTTCACTCTTTCCTTGTTCATAGCAATCAATTTCTTGGTAAGGACATATCACGATTATAGCTTGATGTCCTTTGTATTTGACTCTGTAGTCCTTTTGGTTGTTATTAACACTTTGATTGTGCTGAGGTGTTGAGTTTGTATGAAATTTGGGTTTGTTGTATGATTTACTTGCTGAGGGATAAGGTGGTATGGAAGTTTTGATTGAGGGACAATCTTTTTAAAAGTGCCCTAGCTTTCAACATGCTTAAAACAGAGGTTTCATTTGACCGGCCATTAGTTTCTTTAGAGAACTTCCACCCTTTCAAGGACTCTTGCAGAATTTTTTGTTTGAAGTAGGGCTCTTTCATGAAACCCATTCATTTAAGTCAGCTACGGAATTCACTAATGCTCTTTGGTCTTCTTCAATGTCAGAGTCACTATCCTGCATAGTTGGGTTAGAAATCAAGGATTTTAAGTTTAAAGCCTGAAAAGTGAATCTAGTTGACTCTGACTTATAGATTTGATCAATCAGACCTTTTTCATAGTTTTATTTTTGATACAGAGCTGCTAGAGTATCATTTTTGATAGAGTTATTGGCCCTCTGTATTTGATTCATACTTAGCCATTTTCTTGGTAAGCTGTTAACAAACGTGACATTGACCTCAGCTTGAGAAATTAAGACACCATTGTTTTCAAGATCATTTAACAAACATTTTAGCCTTGTGAATGTTCCATTTACTCTCTCTCCTTAAGTGCTTTGAAACCAATGAAACTTTGAGTCTAAGGCTGCAAATTTGGGTCTTTTGTTTCAGTTGGTCCCTATATCTGAGCCATGATTAGGTTCAGTCTCAAATGGCTTGGGCAGAGGTTCATTTAATGACAGACTTCATAATCATTGGTAAACAAGATATATGGATAATTTTCAATCTTTTTATCTTATTAGCAAGAGTCTGTCAGCATGGGACTATTGCTTCTGAGGTTTGGGTAGAGGATTAGTGGGAGTGGACAAAGGTGACAAGGGCACAAATGGTCCATTTTCTAGTATTTCCAAAAGATAAGGTTCAAGACCATAAGATAGACCCAGAGCTATTTTCATCTGAAATTCCTCTTTATCAAACTCCAAGAACATTTGTGGACAAGGGATCTTCCTCTACTATCAAGAAGTTGAGGGAGATTATCATCAACAACATTCTGAAACTTCTATTAGTGGTAGGTGTGTTGTTTGATGTTGTCAGTTGGATTACAGCTCTATTGGGTGCGGGGCCTACTAGGGTTACTAATACGTAACTCCAAATGGTGTGGAATTGTGGTACAATATCAAACATGGTTGGATCTTGATTTGTTTAAATACAAAAGAGACTTCTAAAGGTTTTATTAAATCAATTGCTTGATACCAATTTGAATGTCCCAATATGCTCGTCTATATGAAATGTAAACGTCTTATCAGAACGATAAATAACAATAAGTAATAACTTTCTAAACGCTGGTAATCTTTATTGATAATTAAAAATACAAAGAAATTACAATGTGCTAATGGAGACGCACCAGCTGATTGACAATGTAAGATTACCCTTTGAACAGTAAAACTTGATTATGTCAAGTTTTCATAGTGAATACTCATATAGTCTAGTATGACTATTGTGTAAGTTTTACAATGGAGTAAGAGACTGATAAAACAACAACAATGTAAACAATGTCGTTTACTCCCTTATGCCTTCTCTATTTATAACGTTTGTTTGGTTAGTGGATGTAGTAGGTGGAATGACGTGTCCTTATACAAGTGGTCGATGTGCACATGCTTTTACACGTTCTCCTGAAAACATTCCTTATAGTTCCACTAAACACATACTTTTAATATTTTGTTTAATTCTATTAAAGCTAATTGGACGCACTACTTTAGCTTTTTATAATTTGTCCTGCCCTAACACCTATTAGAGGCATTCTTAGTTCACATGTTCTTATTCAAAGTGTAATAGAATATCAGGGTATTGTCAACCCTGACTCTACTTAAACTTAGAGGTATTCCCTTTACATACCATTTTGATAATCCATTAGCTGATGAGTATATCTTTAAGTAATCTTTGACTTCCTTGACAATGTCTTTGACTTGAATACCTCTGAGGTTGCTCGCTGATGCTGTGCACTCAGCGAGTCCTTTGCTACCTGATCAGGTAGCAAAGGACTCTCGCTGGAGTGCAAGCATCAGCGAGTACTCAGAGGTATTCAAGTCAAAGACATTGTCAAGAAAGTCAAAGATTACTTAAAGATATCTTATAGCTGAGATGGATATCAAATGGTATGTAAAGGGGAATACTACTGAAGGTTTTATGAAGGAGTCAGGGGTGACTCAATACACTGAGTTCTATTTACCCTTTGAATAAGAAACAAAGTGGAACTTAAGAATGCTTAATAGGTGTTTAGGCAGAATTTATAAAATAAGCTAAAGTAGGGGAGTCAAATAGCTTTATAGAATTAAACATATATTAAAGTAGGGTTTAGTGGAATATAAGGCATGTTTTCAGGAGAACGTGTATAAGCCATTGCAAATCGACCACTTGTACAAGGACACGTCAATTCCACCCTTCTACATCCACTAACCAACAAACGTTATAAATAGAGAAGGTATAAGGGAGGGTAAACGACATTTCGTTTAACATTGTTGTTGTTTTATCGTCTCTTACTCCTTTGTAAAATTACACATTAGTCTTACTAGGGGACTCATATGAGTTAATTGTAAAATAGCTTGACTTAATCAAGTTTACTTGTTCATAGGGTAATCTTGCATTGTCATTCAGATTGTGCGATCCATAGCACATTGTAATTCTTGTTTATTATCAATAAAGCATTACACGTTTAAAAAGTTATTACTTATGTTATTTATCTTTTGATAAGTGTTACAGTTTCATATAGACGTGCATATTGGGACTTTCAATTGGTATCAGAGCAGATTGATTTATAAAACCTTTAGAATCTGTTCTTTGTTTTAAAACAAATCAAGATCCAATCATGTTTGATATTGTACCACCAATGCCACCACCATTTGGAGTTAATATTAGTAACCCTAGTAGCCCCAATAGAGCTGGTAACCCAATTGACAACATCAACATAAACAATACCAATAATGTACGTTACAGGAATGTTGTTGATGAGAATCTCCCTCAACTTCTTGATAGTAGAGGAGGATCCCGTGTCACAAATGTTCTTGAGTTTGATAAAGAGGATTTTTCCAGTTGGAAAGATAGGCTTCTGGTCTATCTTTATGGTCTTGAACCTTATCTTTTGGAAATACTAGAAAATGGACCATTTGTGCCCTGTTACTTTGTCATAGCACTAATCCTTACCAAACTCAGAATCATATAGTCACATGTGACAGACGACTTACTTGTTAATCAAGATAAGAGATTAAAAAGTATCCTTATATCTTGTTTACCAAATGATGTATAGTGAAGTCTGTCATTAAGTTACTCTGGCCCAAGCCATTGGAGCTGATCTAATAATTGCTCTATGAGGGGACCCCATATGAAACAAAAGACTCCAAGGATTGCAGCCTTAAGACTCAAATTCATTGGTTTCAAAGCACTTGAAGGAGTAGGAGTAATTTGGAACATTCACAAGGCTAAAAAGTTTGTTAAATGATCTTGAAAACAATGGTGCTTAATTTCTCAAGCTGAGGTCAAATGCCACGTTTGTTAACAGCTTACCAAGAAAATGGCTAAGTATGAATCAAATTACAGAGGGCCAATAATCTATCAAAATGATACTCTATCAGCAGCTCTGTATCAAAATAAAAACTATGAAAAAGGTATGATTGAATCAAATCTATAAGTCAGTTATTTTGAGTCAACTTAGAATTCAACTTTTCAGGCTTTTAAACTTTAAAATCCTTGATTTCTTAACCCAACTATGCAGGATAGTGTCTCTGGACATTGAAGGAAGACCAAAGGGAGCAGTATGTGAATTCCTAGCTGACTAAAATGATGGCGTTTCATTGAAAGGCCTACTGCAATTCAAAGAAGATTCTGCCATCAGTGGCCTGGAAGGGTTGGGTTCTCTAAGAAACTATATGGGCAGGTCAAATGAAAAACCTGTTTAGCATTGGTAAGATAGGGCACTTTCAAAAAGACATGTCCCTCAATCAAAACTTTCCATAGCACCCTATCCCTCAGCAAGTAAATCATACAACAAACTTAAAATTTCATACAAATTCAACACCTAGCACAATCAAAGTGTTAATAAAACCAAAAAGGACTACATAGTCTAATACAAAGGACATCAAGGCTAAAATCGATGTCTCCTTACCAAGAAGATTGATGCAGGATGGAAACAAGGGAAAGAGGAAAAAGGTGTTAGTTGCTGAGTATTTCACCTACGGATGATGAATCAACTGTCCTTTGATGGTGAAGGGTCATACTTTCAAAGCTTTAATGATATAGCTGATGAAGAGCTATCAGTTGAAGGCAGATGCTAGGTCGGTTAATGGGTTGAAATCACTATTGAAAAATGGTACAACAAACTCTCTATTATATAACTAATAGTGATTGAATGAATACATGTTCTTGACTACACCTCCATGTTGAATCATTATGTGGATGATCAGAGGAAATACTTGCTATGGCAAGTTAAACTCTCTTTAAACAAGAGGTTTTCCTCTGTAAATCTGATCTACTACCTTAAAAAATACCAAGGCCCTAAATAGTTCCTTTCAAAATGAGATCACCAAACAAAGTTTAGAAAATGAATCTCTGAAAGAAGAAATCTCTGACCTCAAAAAGGTTATTGAGAAATGGACCTCTAGCAGAGTCACCCTTGACCAACTGCTCACTAAGCAAATCCCTGGAAATATTGTCAGGGCCATAGGAGGTAACGGCATGAGGAAAGATAAAATTTACTCAAAGGAAGTTTGTAGGATCCCGTATATCACTTCACTTCATATTATCAATCACCGATTCTTTTAGATCATGAAGAGAGAAAGAGAGTTGATTTCCTAGAGAGAGAATATACTATGTGAGAGAGTTTGATGAGAGATATAGAATGAAAATGAATATTAAACATGAAATAACATGTACCTTCTTCTAAAGTGGAAAAGGTGATATATATACCCCCTACACCTTAAAGTGACTGTGCGGGATATTTAACTAGGATCCGGGGGCTCCGGGTCTCTGTTGGATATAAACCCAAAACAGTATACATTATTAGTTTTTAATTATCGAGCCAGATTCCTTGATACTTTCCTATTACAGTTAACTATTTGATTGACCGAGGCCTAAATACCTAATGGATGAACTTCATGTTCGACTCAATTTTTATTTTTTTTTTTGAGGCTACCAAATCTACCCACGAAGTGTGTTCAATGGATGACACTCCTTCATGAGATCAATGAGATTGCTTTTGTCGTTAAGCTCATGTGGTCTTGGTCTTTCTCTTTGTTCTTAGTTGTAGGTTTGTTCCTTCATGCTTTGTGATCTTGACTTTGAGCCTTTGTCATTGTCTTCATCGTCTTTGCCATCTTGCGATCTTGTGTCTTTGGCCAACATTCTCATACTATGCCTCATCTTGAAAGCTTCAAAATCAGAGTTAGCGGAAGTCTTTGTCTTTAAAATCTTGAGCTTTCATGATTAGATTGTCTTTGTAGAGATGAAGCATGAAATGTGTAATGAACGACTTTGGTTGATTGGGGATACTGTCACCACCATTTTTAACCTGCAGGGTTTACGTTAGTGATTAATCCGAAAATTGATTTGAAAATCAATCGACACATATTACTTGTTAAAAGCGTTTTTGTAACACATCGGAGTTTTATGCTTTTGTCAAAATTCATCAACACATCTTTTCATTTACTGGACTTAAAATCGATATCCAGTTATACACAAGTTCTGATCATTATTTGTATCTGCAAGTCACATACAAGAGCTTGTTTGTTGCGGACTCAAGCAGGATTTCCATCTTCATTGTGAATAATCTATAGTATCACTCGGATGTTCTGGCAAATATCACAATGATATTGCGTAGGACTCTTGTTAACAGCTTGTGAACTTGATGATGTTCAACAAGTGTTTGTAATGGAATGTGTCCTGACGAGATTTAGATTGATCTCTTGGCTCTAGACTCGATTAGTGCATTTTGGTTTTAGTACTCGGAGGCTGGAGCAGACTGCCACCTATTCAATATCAACAATCTCGGAGTAAGATGTCAATAGATAACGTGTGTATCTCCGTGACAAATGAGACAAGTTTTTGTTGAGAGAAACCCGAATGGCTGGGAAGGGTTGTGCATTGCATCACTGGGTCCATGATGTCGTTTTCAATGTCAGCAATCAACTTGTGATTCTGACAGCATATGTATTGACCCAGTTTCTGCCTTAAGTTGTGTGGAGGGCTTCTTTGTTTAGACCCTTTATCCATACATTTCTTTTTAATTCTTCAATGCCTTCAATGCTTACCAAGACGTCATTACTAACACCTTGTTGTGATTGTTCCAGTGTTAGCTCAATCTTAGTCGGCATTATTCCCATATACATTCATCTCCAATCATACCTAAGGACTGCTATTTCTAACTTTGGATTATCCTTGGGTAGATCCTTCGGTTCTGGTTGGATCATAGGATTGATTCCTAACCTAACCACCTTATGACTTCAGAATCGTCGTGAAATTAAGATGTTGTTGGGTATAAGATCAAACCATAAAACCTTTTCTTACTGTTCAGCACATTGAGTCGATTAGTATATTTTAATTAATTTTATCCCTTATTTTAAAATAATAAACATTAGTTTTTGAAATACCTTGTGATTAATAAATATGTGTTAAAATTCCGTGGGGAGAAAATTGATCAGCATGAAGGTTTGGAACATTTTGATAATGTTTTGAATACATAAGAATTGTACGTTAGTGGATGTATCCAGAACATTAAACTATGTTTTTCGAAAAAACTTCCCTCAAAAATCAGGACCAATTGAAAAAATATGTTGTCTTTTGAATACTCATTGTGAGGGTAGTTGAGTGTTGAACACACAGGTTTGAAAGATTATGAAATGTCATCGAGAAATTCTTGAAATAATCGTGTTCATACTTTTCGAAAAAAACAAATGTTAGAGGACTTACTCTTCTAACGGTAAGGGTAAGCGCACTGATACGTACACTATCATTTTTCTTGAGCTTAAAACATTGAATGTCTTGTAAGAACTAATAAACTCAAAGCCTAGAGAAACGCTTATTTTGCTCGGTTTGTGTGGTATGTGTTATAAAACCTTCCTTTGTTTGAAGTCCGGAGTATGTACTGATATTTGCACATAAGCCATTTAAAAAATTAGAAATGACATGTTTGAAAACTATTTGATAAAAAACTTCTCGATTCGAACTCAATGTAACACCCGTGTCAATGTTAATCGACATTTCTAAGCACGTAAATGTTATCGATTCCAAGAGTCATGTCGAGATAGTTCTTTTTGGATAATTTTCTGAATTTTGATTTTGTATTTTCTTTTTGAAGTGTTACTATTTTGTATTTTTGCTTTTCTCAAAATATTTACACGGTGATGTTTTGATGGATGATATCAAGCTGTCTACATTTGCCATACCTCCAGTTTCGCTGGCAGTCAAACATCTCATACAAATCCTTCTGACAAGAAACTTAAATGATCCTAGGAAGGGCTTCGTAAAACATGTCAGCTAATGGTATTCAGTTCTGACCAAAATATACATTCAAGTATACCATTTTCAAACTTGTTCCTTTATGAAATGATACCGAGTATGATGTGCTTTGTTCGCGAATGTTGCAAGGGGTTGCATGAGATTTGCTATGGCTGTGAGAGTCGCAATACCAACGGTATTCTTGTTATAGTTGAAGCCATAATCTTTAAAGTTTGTCCTCATCCCATTATCTGGCACAGTCTTGCAGATAACGCCCGTACTACTGCCTCTGTTGAAGAGACATTGCAGTGTAGTGTTGTTTCTTTGACATCCAATTACTAGCTTATCACAAAAGGAACTGAATCCCTCTAGAAGTGCTTTTGCCAAATATCAATGCATCCGGCGATGCTATCAGCGTCTAAAAAAACTGATGTTATTATCAAATCCATAATCCTTTCGGTCTACCAGAGGTACCATGTTAATGGTACCCTTTAGGTATTTAAGATTTCTCTTTTTATCCTCTTTGGGTGCTTTGTGTTGGTCGCTGCTTACGATAAACGTGCACAATAGCATACTGCTTGCACTAATTCTGGTTTCTACTATGATTGTCAGTACAAGATGTGGCCTTGATTTTTACTACGGTATCAGATTGGTCTACGGGGTTCTACACCAAATCTACATCTAGTTTGGGTTTTGTAGCAGATTGGAGTACCAATGACGCTTAGTGGACAATTTTCCTTATTATTGCTTTTTCAGAATTTCTTAAAGCTTACTTGGATGATTGATCAAAATAACCTTTGGGGATTGGTGGATCTGTGTCCTAAAAGAAACTTATCTCCCCAATTAAGGACATTTCAAATCTAATGTGCATTAACTTTTCAAATCTTTTTGAATATTTAGGGTTTGTAGACCCAAAAATTATGTCATCAACGTAAATCTGCACAAGTAGAATATCCTCCCCGTATTTTATCTTGAATAAAGTTGGGTCAATTGTACCTTTAGTAAAGCCTTTGGACATCAGAAGTTTTGATTGGTCATCATCCCAGCTCTGGGCGCTTGCTTTAATCCATACAAAGCTTTCCTCAGAAATTATACTTTTTCTAGATTATCTGGATCAACGAAACCTTCCGGCTGAGCAACATAAACCTCCTCCTTTAGTGGACCATTAAGAAATGCCGTTTTTACGTCCATCTGATAGATTGGAAAAGATTTGTGTGCTGCGTGGGCAAACTGTAAAATCCGAACTGCCTCCAAGCGAGCAACTGGTGCAAATGATTCTTCGAAATCAATACCCTCTTCCTGAGCATAACCTTTAGCTACAAGTCGTGCTTTGTTGCGAATTACAGTCTGATCTTCATCCTTTTTGTTCTTCCATAACCCTTTAGCTTTATAATCTCTTGCACCAAATGGTTTGTCGATTTGATCCCAGCTTTTAGTCTGTCGACTGAGAAGTTCTTCCTGCATTGTTCGTATCCATTGCTGGAATCTGCCATTGAGCTTCCTTAATGTTCTTCGGTTTTGACAATACTGACTGTGAGCTTGCGAACATTCACATTTCGGATCTGTGGCAATACGCTGTCGTCTTGTTTTGAATGGCCATGGTTGGATTTCCTTGAATTGTTTCTATTGGATGATATTTGGTTATCGGTATCATGACTTTGTGGTTGAAATAAGACCCTAATGAGCATCGGTATTATCTCTATGTATGCCGTGAGGAAGGAATCACCAGTTTCTTGTACCCGAGTACAGTGATCAATATTCATCTCTTGAAACGTTGCATTCGGTGCTTCAGCATTGTTGTTGTCCTCAGCTTGGACCGTGTGTGGGGAGTGTAATATTCTTCATTAAAGGATGCAAGATAATCTCCAACCCTTGATGTTGCGAATCTGTCTTTTCTGCTGACTTGGATCACCCATTTGTCTTGGTGGCACGGGGCCAGAGTTGTTCATAATCTGCGCCTTTTGTCCATTGAGTGAGGAAGAGGCCTGAAGTGACATTTTTCAACAGACATCTCTTGTCGTTGTGGTGCGAGGTCTGAACTGTCTGTGGTCTGTTGATGATTTTTATAATACACTATAAAATATATAATTATATTTTACACAAGAGCAATTAAGTAAATTCTCTAAGGAAATTCATCTTAAAAGTATTATATAATATATAATATGTATATTTAACCGGGTAAGTATGATCACCCGGGTCGTTTCCCCAACGACGTGTGAAAATTGATACCTGGCTATTTTAGCTTGGATTACGATTTTGATTGAGATAAAATTATTTTTGAGTATCTCATAATACTAAAATAAAAGCAAGCAACAATCAAAATGAACATTAAAATGCAATTCAATCACTTAAACAATTAACGGGGGAACAAATAAAAGCGACAAATAAGCACAGTATACTAATTTAACCCCCTCAAAATTTCAAATAAATTTCTAAACCTAAAATAAGGCAAAAAAAAATTTTAAGAAAAAGAAGAAACATTTTTTTTCTTGATTATTTTGAATTTATTTATGAATTAAAAACTAATTTTAATCTAATTAAAATCCTAAAAATTGCAAATTTAAGTCTATAAAATTGAGAAAAATAATTTTTAAAATTTAGGAAAAGTCTAAAACATTTTATAAAAAAGCTAAGAAAACTCTTTTTATATTTATTTTAAAAACTAAAATTCTATATTTAAAATTAAAAAATTAAAAGCTCAAAATGAAAGTTAAAATCTAAACGGGTAGAAAAATGATTTTCTTATGTAAACTAAAGATATTTTTTTATAAAAACTAAAAAACTATTTTTTTGTATTTTTTTATAATAACTTTTTTCTAATTTTAAGACTTTTCGAAAATTAAAATTAAGAAAATTGATAAAAATTAAAATACTCTTAATGAAAAATTATCAAAAAAAATTCAGGATAAATCTAAAAGCCAAACAAAGATCTTTAAGTAAAAAAATAGAATAAGGGACCAGCTTAAAGAATAAGCTCAAAAAAGCTTTTTAATAAGCTGCGGACTTATTATAAAAAGAGGAAAGAGAAATTGACTACAAGTATTTATGTGGGGAAAGGGTGAATGGTATGACTATTGTAGCATAAGTGTTAAAACGTGTGTAGTTGTGTGCAAGAGGTCGTGGCGTTCGAGAGTTGGCACACACACTTTTACTTTTTTTTTTTATTTTTAACTTTTTACAGAAACTAAATATTGGGTAACTTAAGAAAGAAATGTTCTTGAGCATTTTTTTTCTAAAAAACAACGTTAACTGAAACGCAAAATTAAGCTCTAAGAGCTTTACTGAGGTCTCTGCATCAGAAGGTAGCTTATAAGCTTGAAAAACCTTTGATTTCACTAAATGAATGCACAAAGTCATTTTAGCTCTATAATGAAAAAAGAAAAAAGTGTTTGAGAAGCTTTGATGTCTACAAGCTAGAAATGAAAGCTTTCTAAAGCTACTAACCACTTTACCTATCTGAAAATTTCAGATCAATCCGACACAAACTCAGAAAGAAACTTTAAAAACACAAACAAAATCCACTTAAGCTAAAGAACTTAATAAGCTAATTCAGAACCCTAGCTTTTGAAAACTTATTAAACTACTTAAAGGCTATAAATCCAAATCATAAAAACACAACCTGCAAGCTAGAAATCAAAATTTTAAAACTAATTCTTAACTGCTACTGTTTTTTGGTCTTTTTGAGATTTTTAATGACTTTTGAAAGCAAATTAAGCTAAGTAATTAAACTAGAAACTAAAAAGCAGGACCTAAATTATATTAAGCTATGTAAATTCTATAAACCTACTGATTTTAAGAATCTATAAACTACTTTAGCTGACCTAAATGTGATCCAAAAGATAAGCAGTAGGAACTGCTAAGGTTCCTAATTGATAACTTGACAAAGTGCAAAACAAAAATGCAGGGAAATCTAGAGGGAAAACCTGCAACACTACACACTCTAATTTGAGTGTACTTGAGTAAACTATAAACACAAATTAAGCCTAAAAGGCTTGATTCAATTTTTAACAAGCAAAAATTAAGGAGAAAAGTGCCCTGGTGCTGAGATAAGTAGATTAAGCCCTAACTCTTTAGATTTTGAAAACTAACTTTTGAAAATACTTTTCCTAATGATATAATGTGAAAATGAACTGACTCAAACAAATCAACCAGACTTACTTCTGACTTTTGGGGGTCATGAGTTGTTAATACAAGTTGG
This sequence comes from Tanacetum coccineum, assembly GCA_026074375.1. NCBI lineage: Eukaryota > Viridiplantae > Streptophyta > Magnoliopsida > Asterales > Asteraceae > Tanacetum > Tanacetum coccineum. The sequence goes on along the minus strand of BQNB010004985.1, from coordinate 34,344 downwards.
CTAAACCAAACACTCCTTATTATGCTGACAGAATTTGTTTAAGCAATCATTTTGAAAATTAGCTAACTAAACCTTGTTACCAGATATCATTAAGCTTATAACAAACCTAATAAACACAAATCAACAGTCACTTAAGCTAAAATCAAGACCTACCACTAATTACTAACTAATATTTTTGGTTTTGATGAAATTTTTAGACAGTAATGAAACTACTATGATCTATGGTAATTAAGCTAACAACAGATGATGAATAAGCACTAATTAACATTATTAAACTCAAATAAGCAGCTAGAAATTAGGGATCAAGCAATTTTTGAATAAGCATAATAAGCAAATTCTAAACTAATAAGCAATTTTAGGCAATTAAACTAGAAATTAAATGACAAATGAATTTAAAAGCATACTTTACATGTAGCTTCAGCCTTAACAGAAGGTTTTTAATATTTTTTTTTCCCATTTTGCGCTTTGAGCTTATCTACTAGCTCTGGCTTATTTAAAATAAGCCAGTGAAAGTCCTTGGGAGTCCTTCCACAATTGACTCCCCTTCCATAAGCTCTCAAGTCCAAAGCAAAGGTTATAAGGTTTTAAGTTAATTTTATGAGTTAAGGTATGATTAAGGTAAGATTTGAGCTCAATTTTTAGCTTAGAGACTAATAAGAGCGTATTTAATACATAGCTTATGATATTTAGCTTAGCATTTAATAGGAAAAGTGAGAGCTTATGAAAACAAAGAGCTTATGAGAGACTATTTAAAAACTGAATTTCATTAACATAAAACTTGATTACAATGCTTAAAAGGAAGAATTACAAAGTTTAAAGGAAATTTAAGCTAAATGAAAAATAAGCTAAAACTAAAAGCTACTAACTACTAGTTAGTGTGTGTGTGTGTGTGAGAGTGACGGCTTATTCAATAGCCTGAAGCTGACATTTCTAGGCCTTCCTTGTGGCACCACGGCTACCTTTTTTGATCTTGTCCGTACAAATCTTCAATCATTGGATCTCTCTTTTGAGCTGTTAGATTACTTTACACTCTCACATGGATTGCCAAGCTGGCAATCCTTTGATGTGACCTTGTTTTTGTTGTGTGAGTGCTTTAAGAGTAAAAACCCATCATCCTTGTGCTTCCTTCGTATTGACGTGGCATTCCCCTTGCTTGATTGACCAATAGGATGCCTTGAAGTGACGTTTTTGACCTTGCCATCCTGTACTAGAGCCATTGAATTGACTATTGCACCCTTTAATTAGAAAAAACCCTTTGATTTGACTGTGTGGTAAAGTTGGGGAAGAAAGTGAATAGTAACATGTTCTTGGCGCCATTTATAACTAAAAACGGGTAAATTAGATTTAAACTTTGGTCATTTGGCAATTATGGTCCTTGTCTTTGTTGTATAAAAGACCAAGTGTAAAATAACTTTTATCTTTGGCAGGAATGGTCCCTAGACTTAGTGTAAAGGGAGAATGGGCTTAGTAAATGGGCTTTTGTTTTGGGCTTATGATCCGGGTAGGTTTTTTTATAAGTTTAGGGCCCATTAAGCCTTAGGGACCATTTGTGTAACTTTTGGAACTTGTGAAACTTAAATGGAAACATTGGGATTTTTTGTCTTCTAGTGGTTGACTTTTGTTGACCAGGATTTGACTTTTTGACTTTGGATTCCGGCTCTTGCACCGCGTCTTCCGTTAAACAGTATCCCTTGTTTGCCGTTTTGACGTTTTATTGTGTTTTTTGTCTTTATCGTCCTGCGATTACACAAAACACAAAAACAAGCATATCTTTGCCATTTTTAGTATGTTTTTAGTCATTTAGGGTCATTTTTGGTGTTAACGGATATGTGTATTTTACACTTATCAAAATTCCCCAAATTAAACGATTGCGTGTCCTCACGCAATATTACATGCCTTATAACCAAATACCTCAAAACTTCCCCAAACTAAACCTTTGAAAAGTAGCAAAGATTTTTGTTGAGAGAGCTAAGAGATCACAAGTTATAAAATACCCGAATTCCCATTTTCAAAGATTTTTTATTTTTTTATGATTTTTCTGATATATACTAACTACAGACTTATTCTGTGTGTGACATATGTATTGTTATTTTCATTACCTTGGTACACTTTTAGAATCATAGACCAAAAAGCATCAATTAAGTTGTCTAAAAGATAACTTTTCATTTGCTCATTATTTTCACTTTTCCCATACTAAGCTTAAAAAATAAGATCACCATAAGCGAGTAAGATGCTAGACATACTTATAATTATAACTTTGTGAATTTTTCTTACCGGCATAATCCCTTCAACTTATCTTCCAAGGTTGTGTGTCCTCCCATCAAAAATAATTTCCTCTTCAACCCACCCTCGTTAAACAGAGTGAATATTTTTAGATAGTTGAAGATAGGTGGAACCAAAGCTGATCCGCACATGGGCCGTATGCTAATTTAATTGTTAGATCAACTTGGGTAGTTAGATTGGAGACGCAAGAAAGCTAAGACTCAGAAGAAAACGCTCTCTTTGGTGCTGTGTTACATCGTTGGTTGCTACTATGCCGCCATGAAGGGAGATTTATTTTCTCTTTCTAGCATGCTTCCGTCATAGGTATGTGTAAGGCTTTTGAGATCACCCCCATCCGGAGAATAATATCGATGACGCTTGAACTTTTCGATGATTAAGCCTTGTAGACTTGTTGCCAAACGTTAGTTAAAAGAATTACTTTGGTTTTAGAGAATGATACTTTTTACTATGTATTGTTATGAACTTGCAGCATTATTATTCTAGTTGGTTACAGTGTGATTTAGAGCTAGTGAAACATGGGTAGTCACTTTTCGAGTTTCGAGGAGCACTTCAGGCCACGCTCTGGGCCTGCTCGTTCAAGGTTCGTGTAGGCATGTATTATGATACAAACCCTTAATTATACATACCTACCTATCAGTGTCTTGTCTGGTTAGTGTCGCAGTATGGGAGCGGAAACGAGCAATTGCCCAAGTAGACTTTGATGATTTGCGAGTTGGAGTTTGTTTATTAATTGCATGTAGACACTAAAAGGTGGATTGTATAAACCTTGCATCTCTTTTTATTTGCACTTGCTAGACATTTTTTTTTTTTCTTTTTTTGTTCTTTTTTTTATGATTACTACATTTTTACTAATAAACATAATGTTTGTGGAGAAAAATTGAAAAATTTCGTTTTTAGAGTAAGAACCAAAGTATAAACTTGAACTAAAATTCTTATTTACCAATGATTAGCTTGTTTTATCATCGATATAGCTTATTTCTCTAATATGGTTGATTAGAACTTTTAAGAGGTTTAAAACTCTAAATTTGTAAAAATTAAAGAAGGGACGCGTATAATTAATCTTTAAGAACTTCGGGGCAATGAAAACCACAAGTTATTTTATAACGCCGTTTAAGTTTTCCAACTAATACCTTTGTTTAGCATCTCGCCTATTAACGTATGAGATCATACACTATCATCTGCTCTTATTCTTCTGTGATTTTAAAATATCTAATAAAGAAATTTGCAAATATTAGGCTATATAAATGATCCAACTCTGCTGAGGTTGTTGTGTGTTTAGAAAAAACTCTTTTTGAGTATAATTGAGCGAGAACAAGTCTTCATTTTACTAGGATGAGATTGTTCTCAGTAGTCGTCTAGCTCATGTTTAATAATGAGGTATATCATGAGACTAGCATAAAGAAATATCTCATTATTTGTTAAGTGGTGAGAATAAGCTTGAGAACATCAACAACTACGTCTATCGATCGGTGTCTCTAAAAATATTTCTCGATAATTGCTCTCTCCTATGTTACGGATGAAGCTCCGTTATATGTCGTGTCCTCTAACACTTAGTATGTTATCTTTTTGGGAGAAATGCGCGTAAGCTTACTGTTAATGATTTTTGGTATTTTATATGTTTTTATTTGTTTGTTGGTGTCTACCAGATAAATCAAGATCTTAGAAATGTTTGTAAAAGAGAATTTTTTGGTTATTTTTGCGGGTGTGAGAAGTGTAGGGAGAAAACGAGTTTACTTTTGAGAACACGTGAATGCTAACAATTTTAATTGTAACATTCTCAGATATCGACTATGGTTCTCCCTCCCTGCGTTGAGAATAGCGCTGTTAATGAGAAGTCGACGAGCAATACTAGGTTTTTTTGCGCAGGTGATAGGTCGGCTTCTCAATGTTTAAAGCACGTGGTCTTCTTGGCGAAATCTAGAAGAGTGCATGTTTATGAATTATGCGATAGAGAGATAAAGTGAATCGATAGATGAAGAGAGATTTCAGTTCTCCAAGTAACTAATTTATGTGCTAAGATCTCGAATAAGATAGGCGGCTCTGAGTTGGAAACGGGATTTTTAAAACAACACTCGGACGAGCACGAGAGAGAGTCTTCTGAGAGATTATTGTTGGGTTCGAGCAATCTGGGCTCGATGCTCTCGAAAAATCTTATCAACAAATAGCATTATGTACAAATCAAAGAACGAAGCTGGAGATAGGTACGATTTGTAGTCCACAAAAAACAAGAATTCTCGCACGCTTTGATGAAGACGTATGTCATGATGATGTGTAGAGGATAAATAAGAAACGAAAATAGAAAAGGATAAGCATAGGGGTGTGGACACTCCCACGAAGCGACTTGTTTTTGTTACGTGTCGGCTGTAATAAACATTGCTGATAGGCCTATCTAGAGACGCATTTGATTCCGTAATTAATTCCGTCGTTTAGGTGAGCGATTTATATTGGCCAAACTTTAATTTGAACATGTTCAAAGAGCTTGGATTGAGACACGTGAATGGATGTCGCGGTCATAAAGTTGAAACATAGATTGTGTCTAGACCCTAAAGGAGACGTGAGATATCTCTCAAGGTGATTACCTTAATATGAGTTAGTTTTCAAGAGTGTGTGTAAAGAGTAAAGTCGCTAATATGACGCATCAATGTCGAATGAATTTGACTTCTATAACATTTAGATGGGTATACGGATCTGTGAATTTGGTGCGGAAAGAATCTTCATTTTAGCACAAATTCTTCATAACTCAAAAATGGCTCAAGTATTCAAAGACATTTCGATTGGTGGATTCTGGCTGAGCTCTGAGGAGGGAGAGAGGTAAGTGACGGTTTCTGAGTGTAAGAAGACTCACTAGAAAAAGAGTCTCCGGAGGAAATGTTGTATCATTTTTAAATCTCCTCCAATGTTACGCATGGAGATTTTTTATGCATTGAGGATGGCTATGGATATATATTGTTAGACCCTGGTTTGAGAAACGTTTGGTCTCACTCGATTTCGGTGGAGAGAAATTCTGTAGGTGATTTGTGTAGCGTAGCGACATTCTTCGCTGGTGTGAGAGATGGCCAAGTTAGGGAATCGCGCTAAAACATAAGGAGGTGGTATAAAATACCGAGATGTTGAGTTGGTGGAATCAAGTGCAGAGAACGGTTATAAGTCCTTAGGGTTTAAGAATCGGCTTTAGGTTTGGAAAAGAATGATCATTCAATGGTTTCAATTGGATTATCATAAAGTGATTCTAATTAGGATGACATCGATGGTATTGATGGATATATCATTGAAACGTTGTTTTCTTTTTTCCTTTGATTTTCTTCAACGCTTCTTGAGGATGAAGTAAAAAGGTTTTGGTTTTTATGTAATTAAGTGTTGCCAAGGAGATCAGCAACTTATCTATTTTCCTGTGAATCGAATTTCGTTTCTCCTTCGCTCCATACCAAATTGGACAGCCAAGAAACTTGAGAACAACATCGGCTTGTTCTTTCCGCGTGATGTAGTATGAAGAGATCCTCCGTTTCTCTCTGATTTGAGAGGCTTATGGGCGTATAAGTAGTTATTGCGTCTAGCTGTGAAAGACGTTTCTAAGAGGCGTGGGAGGGTCGAGGGATAAAATATCATGTTCCCGCTTCCGGTGGATAGCGCGCATCTGTCTTTCAAGATAAGCTTCAAATTCAAGATGTTGTGGATTGAAGTGTGCTCGCTGAGGACGATGGTTAGAGTTTTGCTGGTGGAAAGTTGAGAGAGTGAGAGGATAGAGAGGAGAAGATGAATAGGATAGTAGCTGTATCTTCTCGCGGATCCTCTTATCTTTTTCTTCTCTGAAAAGAGAGGATTTTCATTCGTGTGCTAGATTTGAATGTATGTGCTGAATCGTAATTCTGGAAAAAGTGATGGTATTTTGGAGTTAAAGACCGCTGTTGGTAAATTTTTTTTCGCTGCTAGACAATGTCTTATAGTGCGGAATGTTTCGCAATAGTGTTTCGCAATATTACCCTAGTGGTGGGTAGAACGAGAGATTTTAGTTCTATGTAGAGGAGATAATGTCGATCTTGATGAGTGAACAATTTGGTACTGAAGAAGCAAAAATATGTATTCTCGTCTAGTCTTGTCGCGGAGATAGTGAGAGAAGTAATATAAAAATGCGACGTTGGCTTCGGGCTTTTGTCACCGGTTCCTCCTCCGTTTTGTTGTTGTTGAGAGAGAAGTTCTTCTCCGATGAAGACTAGTGATAAATTTTGAGAAGTTCGCAGTCGATGAACTTTCTTCCTCTTGATTCGTTACTAGCACACTCGCGAAGGTAATGATTGTATGTTCGACTATTGAGATGCAGTGGAGTGGATCTTTGCATGAAGAAAATTTTCAAGTTTACTCAAATCCTCTTTTCGAATTCGATGATAACTTCAAATCTAGCAACGTGAATCCTCTCTTTGAAGAAAACGATAAGGATGTCGAGATTAAGTCTTCTTTTTTCCTTTCGCGAAGACATTGTTGTTTGTAACTTAAAGGGCGCCAGACGATAGAGTTGATAGGGTTTGAAAGCATGTATCTTTGAAGTGGATTGATTCCCGGGAATTGATATTACTCCTCCCACCCTTGAAGTTTCTAAGTAATGCATTTACTTTCCTCCCTGAGACGCTTATCAGAGAGGAAGGGTTTTGTTCATGGAAGACTTCGCGAAGTTGTTCTGTTGGTCCCACTTTGTATGGAGAATGATGAAACGATAAATTAAGATTAGAAAAAGATATTTGTCTTCTTGGATTGAATTGTTCCTTACATTGATACACACGCCAAATAACCTTATTATGTTACTCAAATTTCCTGTCTCGCGAAGACTTTATGAGAATCAAAGGAAAGAAGATAGACCACTCGTATCAATTGTAATTCCTATCGCAATGCAGATAAATCATCAATAACGTCCACAAAATTCATATTCTTTTCAAAGCTTTATTATATTCACTAATATTTCAAACTCACTAAAAATCACTAACATTAATCATTTAAACCGAACAAGAAAATCCCACCCCACATATTACTCAATATCAATAATAACTCCGAGAATCTCTCATTATTTACTACACAATAAAACTACTGCCTCTTTTTCATAATCCCTACTTACACACTCATAATCATTCATCCACCTCAATATAACCACGCCATAATTATATATGTTCCTTATAAATTTCTTCTCGCCTACTACAGCTCACTCTACTATCGTCAGAATATGAAATCTTCTCCTCACCAGAAAAATGTAAACCCTTACCATCTATCAAAAATATACTCATTTTCCCTCATCTACTAAATCCAAGATTCTCCCCTAAGTAAACTAACATCATCTAAATAACCATCTCAAATTCAACCCTCCCGCTCCATAACAACCCATCAATCCTTCATACCGCCAATAACTCCATAAAATCTCTCCAAAAAATCCCCACATACGCTATGTTAATAAACTTGCCACCCATATAACAACACTAATAACTTTTAATTCTCAAAAACAAATCACCTCTTCACGAACTACACTATAAACCGAGCTTCCTTCTAATCTCATAAACATCCCTAAAATCCCCAAATCAACACTACTTCTCCTTTCACAACTTTCAATCCTTCCTCTCTACTCTTAAATACTTATGACTCCCTCACCCCTATCTTCTTTTATTTCTACCCTTTAACAACAAAAAACAACTTTCTCCCTCTACCTCTTCTTACTTTCCTCTTTCTACCTCGTGTTCTCTAATATGAATTTTTGCACGAATTATCTTGTCAAGTATTAATCTTTAATCGATTGCTAGTAATTAAGTGAATTTATATCTCGGAGTAGTCATTCCTACTATATCAACGTAATATCTCATGAAGGACTGTGTTTTTGGTCGGCCTCGGGTTTATGTGTATGCGCTTCCGTTTCGATCTTCTGGTCGGCGTTCTTGTCGCTTTGTTTGAAATTGTCGTTAGGGCTGCAACTCTTCCCTCAACCCACTTCACTATTCCCTTGTGTGTCCTTTCTCTATCCCTTTATTACGCATTCATACCGTACCCATACTTTACCGCTTTTGTTGTGCATCTTGTATGATCGAGAGCGATATCGTAGTAGTGTTGTAGTCTTTGTTGTGCGTATGTAGGTTTTCATATGGAATACGGGCATTAGATATTTCGATAGTGAGACTGGGGACTGTCGGTACGTACTGGGTGAAACAGAGGTCAGAGAGTCCTCAGGTGTGTTTCGGTGGGCGGGAACTGTATGAGTGACGTCGGATAAGTTTGGATGGTGAGTTAGTAGGCTATGATTGGTGGTTGGGGTCTCAGAGATGTGGAGAGTGTATCACTTTGTTCTGTGTTTGGAACCGCAGTGTTAGGATATGAGTGAGATTAGTGCATAGGTATAGTGTGTGATATGAGATTGTTTAGAGAAGATGATGTGTTCTGTGAGTTTTGTAGGGTAATCAAAAATATTTAAAGATATTAGAGATAAATGTATATAGTAAGAAGAATATATTAGGGAGAGTTGAGAATTGATTGAGTAAGTAAGAAAAAAAGATTTAGTGTGTATAAGAGAGCTGCACGGCGAGAGATCTGTTTGGTTCTCGTTGGTGAGAATAGAAATTATATGTTGTTTATTGAGAGATGCTCGCTCGACACAGATGCGCGAGGATAGCTCGTGTGTGGTGTTGTCGTGGTTGTCGTCTCGATCGTTAACTCTTAATAATTTGAATTGATGGGAGGTGTTGTGATGCTAGTCTCTGTAATTGTGTATGATAGAGAAGGCATTTGAGACTTGGGCGACGTAGAATTGAATTAGTTCTGCTCGATGTAGGTAATAATGATAGGTTTTGGAAGACTTGTGGCGTATTCGCAGAAAAGATTGTTTGTAAGATATTGCGCCGAGTTGGTTTTATTTTTGTAGATCTAGGGGATAGAGATTTGCGCTAATTTCTTATTAGAGATTTTAATATTACAATGATAAAGAGATGATAGTGTGATTAGCATGAATTACGGATGCTAAGAACGATAATAGGTTTATTTTGGTGAAACTTAAGAAAGGTGTTTATACGAAGTTAGAATTGGATCTTGTGGTTTTTCTCTGTGACCCCGAAGTTCTTAAAATGATTAATCTAATTACGCGTTCGTTCTTTAAATTATTACGCTAAAAATGTATTGAGTTTTACTCTTTGAAAGTTAATCAACATATTTGTAGAAAGACAAATATGCTTTTATCGAGTGGAGTAATAACAAATCATTGGTAACTTAGAGAAATTTTTAGTTCTACAAGTTTATACTTTGGTTTTTAAATACGAAATTTTTCTATTTGACAGAAAGACATAATATTAATCGGTGTGTTGATGGGGTAAGTAAGAAAAATGTTGTTAATTATATAAAGAAGAAAAGAGAAAAAAAAAAGAAAATACTTTGGTTTTCTAAAATGAAATTTTTCTATTTGCAAAAATATTGTATAAAAAATGTAGTTCTTAAAAAAAATGAATGAATATGAAAAAGAAAAAAATGTAGTTGGTGAATAAAAATGATGTACAAACTCCATCGCAATAAAGTACATGGGCATTTGTCGGTTCGCTCCCGATGTGACATCGAAAGAAAGGGTAGAGGATGTATATTTAGGATCGGTATCATAATAAGTACACGGGTTCTTGTAGGAGGCGTGACCGATGTGACGTCGAAAGAAAAGTGATACCGGCTCCTAGCCTAACATGTAAATATAATGTATAGTTAAGTTGCAAGTTAGAAAATAAATAGTAAAAGTTTCATTCTCTAAAACCAAAGTATTCTTTTGAACCAAAATTTGCAAAAGTCTACAAGGCTTTTTCATCGGAAGTTCATGCGTCTCGATTATTATTCTCCGGATGGGGTCTCAAAAACCTTAGCACTTACCCGATGACGGTGGGATGCTAGAGAAGAAAGTCATTCATGGGACAAGTGAACTAACGATGTCTTAGCTAAGGAGGTTTTTGTTTGCTTTGAGTTGTGATCTTACTAAGTGATTAACATATTAGCCCAAAAAGCCCATGTGTAAAGCTTAGTCGGATTTCAACTATCTAAATTTGTGGATTTAATGGTTTAAATTAATTTGAGCACACACACTTAAATATATGATTTATGTCGGGAAGAGAAATTCACAAGTTGTAATTATAAGTAGTCTTAGCATCTTGGCTTGTACTTAACAGTGATCTTATTTTTAAGCTTAGTATGGGAAAAGTGAAAAAATCGGGGATGACGAATTTATCTTTTAAGACACTTTTCAAGTGCTTTTTGTTCCATGATCCTTAAAGTTACCATAAAGGTAATGAAAACAGTACATTATGTCACACAAGAATAAGTTGTAGTTAGGTAATTAATTATTAAGAAAAATCATAAAAAGAGAAAAAATCTTTGAAAATGGGAAATCGGGTGTTTTATAACTTGTGATTTCTTAGCTCTCTCAACAAAAATCTTTGCTACTTTTCAAAGGTTTAGTTTGGGGAAGTTTTGAAATATTTGGTTATAAGGCATGTAATATTGCGTGAGGAAACACAATCGTTTAGTTTGGGGAATTTTGATAGGTGTAAAATACACATATCCATTAACACCAAAATTAACCCTATGTAACATTTCTCATTTTCGTGTCATTGTACGACTCTATTAATGATCACTATTTATTTTTGTCCGATACGCGTTTACTTTTAATATTTACCTTTAAGCTAAATCGCGTAGACTAAAAATAATCAATGAATGTAAACGGTCACCAAATAAATTAAGGTTTACATCAACCAAGTAAGAAATAATTTTTAAGAAGAAAATTTCGTACTTCGCGTATTTTATTTTTGTTGGTCACGTAAAAGGGTTACGTTTCGCGATAAAATATATTTAGTCGTACCCCGGAAATACCTAGACTTACCTAGACTCAAACCAATACCCACTTTGAAAACCTAAACACGAAATTTAATCAAATCTTGTGCTTATATCACTTTAATGCCGAATGTGGCAAGTGAACTCACATAAAAATCGTCCTTGGTGATACATTAGCTAGCACAATCTTCCTAATGATCCTTAAAGGTACATGTACAAACTCTAAGTAATTAAGACATGTCCTAATTGTCTCCTCTAAACAAATACACAATGGATATTAACCACCTTGCTTCTCTTTGCCCCCTAGACCACGGTTACACGCATATATACATGCAAAACTATAAGATTTACTAGCTAAGTGAATCATGTACCAAAATCCCCTCATTAAAACTTGTACTAGAGTGGTTTAGCATAAAACCATGAGTGATTAACTAGGAAACTTCAAAACTACCTCCTAGGGGACAAACTTGGTTCGGTGTGAGTTGTCTATGAAACCAAGAGAGTAAACTAGTTCCTTGCCTATAAATATACATTCATATTTTACCCTTTGACACTCTTGTTAGCTCACACACACCTCAAACACTCTCTTCTCTTGTTCGGGATACAACCCGCAACCAAACACACTCACCTTGTTTCATTCGAACCAATATACACTAGAAAGGAAAACACGAGCCTAAGGAGTGCGGGTTTAAAAAGCTTTGGAAACCATATTCGTACACGTTTGGGTGTATAAGAGTCGGGTTGCCTCATCAATCCACAACCAAGAATCTAGGACTATTGTAAGTCATTCTATGTCCTCTACGTTGTCTTTCATATTCATATATCATTAATTGATTTCTAGTTTCGCTTATATTTCGAGTTTAAAACTCAAGGTTACGTGAAACATGCATGGTTCGACCCATGCATGGTTCACGCACACTTTCTTGTCGCAATGCAACCTTGTGTGGTGCCATACATAAATAACTACACGTAAACTATTGTTATAATCATGAAGTGGTGGTGTGGAAACATGTATACGACATTAAGGAACGTTTGCATGTCGCGGGTCGCGATTAGAAAATGCTAGGCACTCTTGTTTTGGCGCTAGACAATTTAACGAAAACCATGTAACACACTAATAAACCATTCGGACCATTGTTGGACTTCACGACCCATCTTCGTGAGCCCACAAGGCCCATAAGCCACGAATAAGCTAGACGGCTTATTTATGAGCTTAAGCGACTTATAAGATTAATATGAGCCTAAGATAAGCTAGTGGACCTTAAAAGAGCAAGCCCGAACCACTAGAAACCTTACCGGGTTTCTATCGAGCCCAATAGGCCCAACGATAGGCTTATTAGCTTATCGAATAAGCTAAATAAGCAAACTGATCTCCTAAGTGCTTATTGGAACTTAATGTGCTTAACGGACCCTAATGGACCCAACGAAACGCCTTAAAACCCTTAACGGGCCCAAGCCGGCCCAATAGAAACGCTTTTTAGCTTATTAGCTTATTAGGATAAGCTAAACTGAAAAACAGAATTTATGGGGCTTAATTAGGACAAGAAATAAGCTAAAAAGCCTAAGGAACCCTTAAGGTCCTATTCGGGTTGAATTATTGGGCCTGTAAGCCCAATAAGCTCGAAATAAGCTTCAATAAGCTCACCGAGCTTATTTTAAGCTTAACAGCCCCACATAAGCTCGTTAAAGGCTTTCGGACTTATTAAAATCATTTTGGACTTTTAAAAAGCTAAACGGACCTTAACGGGCCCAATAAGGCCCGATAAGCCAAAATAAGCTCGAAATAAGCTTATTAATAAGCCAACTGTTTTTATGACCTATTTTAAAGATAAAAAGCAATTTAAAACTGTTTCAAACCTTTTCGTGGTCAAAATGCGAAAACCGAAAGTGAAGGGACTATTTCTGCCATTTTCGAAACTTAAACAAAATGTTAAAGTCATATAGTGAAAACTTATAAACTATAAGGACGAATTTCGTAAATGTCTAAACGATAAGGACTCAAATTGAACATTTAAACTAAATTCGAAAACTAGAGGGACTGATATTGTAATTAACGAAAGTATGAGGTTAGAACTCGTCACTTTTCGAAAACTATAAAAACCATAAGGACCATTTTCGTCATATCATGAAACTAAGTGAATAAGGGCTAAGGATGTAAACTATTGAAAATTAATGATAAGTTTTAATAATATTAAAACTTGGAGGTTCACTTGTAAATAAATAAAAACTATAAAACGAAGGGACTAAAACCGTAAATATGAGAAACTTATGATTTACTTGATAAAACAAAAGTCTTGTTTTATAAACTCAAGCGAGTACAAACGGAATATATATATATTAACATATATACGTTTATGTTTCGAGTAATAATTAAATATTATTATCGAGAAGTAATGAATATGATATATTTATTAAACGGAAACAATTTCACGTTTCTCGAAAACCATCGAAATTATAAATACAATGATCTTGTGCATCACCACACAAGTGATAACGGTAATATATTAAACTTTAAAATGGGATTAGTTTATACAATGAGTCGTTAGCTTAAATGTGTAAACTAAGACTTGACCGTACTTACTTAGGTACTTGACGGTGTGATCCACTGCTTACTTGGATATTTATTATCATTCAGAGAACTACCGGCTAAGGTGAGTTCATAGCCCCATGCTTTACAATTATTTAAATGATTTACATCCTTGGGGTGAGAACATGCTTTGTTTTACAAACTGGACGCAAGTGTACATTTTATACCATGATTACGTGTTTGCCTAAGTTACCATAACCCATTATGTCCATGATCATGAACTGTTAATTGCATAGATGTGAAATGGTAACCAACACCCTCTCCATGTGTGGAGAGGGTTCTATTTATACCCTTGAGCCATGAGTGGCTTATGGGCTTTCTAACTTGGGCCGGGCTTGGCTTTTCTTGGGCTTTGAGCCCGCAACACGGACAATATTAGATTACAATCCAAGCCCGTTGAACCCGTCTAGCCTATTACAATACAAGACCAATTACGACTAATAAGACCGATAACATTCTTGTTCGACTTATATAAAATTAAGGCTAACATTCTCCTGAATGGATTGGCTACTAATCCGCAATGAAGAAGTCAGATTTGCTACTAAGTGTGGTTTACTTCATCTTCTACAAATTCCACTACGAGCTTAAACTGCTATAGTTAGAAGATTTTTCAACTACATCAAAGTTTCATATTTGCTTTGAATGGTTGTCTGTTTGGGAGGAAGCAGCTAATCTGCTTGAAGACATGCAGTATGAACCGGGGGAAGTAAAACTCAGTTTATACAGTTTACATTGTATTCTCTACAAGTAAAAAAAAGGTTCAAGCTGAAGTACATGTTGAAGCAAAGCAAACTGCAAGATTGTTAGGATTAAAAATATGGTGTCTATATGGAAATTACATTAGTTTAATTGTAAGTTAAAACACAAGGACTAGTTGCGTAATTATGAAATTTCCTTGTGTTTAGCCTATAAATACTCTCCTCTAATCAACATTAGAGGGTGAAGCTCAACATTGTAATTTCCATTCCTTTTTCTTTTTAATAAAACTTTGAAAATGATGAAAAGCTCTCTCCTCCCTATTATGAATTATTCTTATTTTGAGCTTCGCCGACCTCCCGAGATCGTGAATTGAGAAACCTATCATTGATACCGTAAGTCCCAATTAACACGTCTATAAGTAATTATGCAACACTAATGTAAACAAATAACACAAAGTATAACTTTTCAATCCTGTAATGCTTTATTGATATAAATCAAAGTATTACAAAGTGTTATGGATCACACTTGTTGAATGACAATGTAAGGTTACCCTTTGAACAAGTAAACTTGCCAGATTATCAAGTTTACAAATGAACTCGCATAGACCCACTGATAGGAACTATCTTGTAAGTTCGACAAAGTAGTAAATACACTATAATAACGACAACAGTATAAGTGATAGCATTTACTACTTGAGACATTCTCTATTTATAGTGATACGAGGCTGCTTCCTTAGTGGAGGTAGTTGGGACGTGTCAAGAATCTTGTGGTGGAAGTACATATGCATTTAATGCATGTCCATTCTTGGAAACATCCCACCCATACTTTTAAGAACAGTTCTGGCAACTGTTCACAACTTTCACCAACTCGTACTTAGGTGTACTTTAATTCGAAAGACACTTTGTCCCGCCATTATGCTTTATCGAATTATCTCGCCTAAAATTCACTTAGAGAAACCTTAAGTTCAACTTGCTTATCTTCAAAGGGTAATAAGATCATCATGGTATTGCCACCCCTGACTATTCTTCAAACCATCAGCGTATTCTATCTACATACCAGCTAATATCCATCCCAGCTGACGAGTATGTCTGCAAGTAATGTTCGACTTCATTGACGATGTCTTTGACTTGAATATGTCTGAGGTTGCTCGCTGATGTCAATCAGCGAGTCTTCTACACTTAGCCTAATTTTTGTTTAAATCTAGGCAGAGACAATTAGGCACTAAATTGGCCCAACAATCTTCCCTTATTTGAATATAAAGTATGCTAAGTAAAATAATTGTAAGTGAGTACACAAATTTTTATTACACATAATTAACATGAAAAATTAACAAAAGAACTTCATTCATTACATTACATATCAACGTAAGTTATCTAGATTCTCTTGTATAATTCTCCTAGCCTCTACAACATCATCCATGGACTCTATTACATAAATCATTTTGTCATACATTACCTGAGCAATCACTGATTCTTCCTTGATAGCATTTTGGATTCTGATCAATTGTGCAATGGTTGCCAGATGAAATCATTCTCTCTTTAAAAGACCAAATCAAAGCTTTCATAGTAGACAAAAATTCCAGACTCGGGTTCATTGATTACAAGCCCAGCTGAACCTACAACCCCCACTAGAGGAACTAAGTTCCTATGCATTCCATCAACTACTATGTTCTCTTTAACAAACACCTCTTGAATTACTTCAGCCCTTCTCTTTCTTTTTCTTCTTTGCTGGAGGAAGTTCAAAGGCTGTGAGTTGTGGTGGAGGAGGAATGCCAAGTTTCCCAGCTATGGTTTCCACCCACTGAAACTTGGCCTTCGGGTTCTTAATCAGTTGATCATTAGAAGCACTATGTGTCTTGGATGCTAGAGCATGCAATTCTATCCACTCATTGAATCCCAGCATCTTGAGTATGAATTTGTCATATATCTTAAGATTGAGTGGTTGGTCAATTAAGTTCTCAACTACTAGTTTTAGAAAGTACAAGTCGCATAAGTAATAAATATATCATAAATTATTGCACATGTATATTATACAAACAATTACAAGTCGCATAATATTTTTCATATCATGTCTTGCACAAAAACTACAAGTTGCATAAGTGTTGGGCCAATTCAATGCCTAATGATCTTTACCTTAGGATGATTTGGAAGTAAAGAAATATTCCAAGGGTTCTATAACCTAAACATATAACATAGGTTACTGAATGCCTAAGTATTCAATAAGTTACCTTTAAGTGCTCAAATTGAGTCTATGAGAAAGACTTAACCATTCAGTGAGGCGGTACTTAGTGAATGAAGTCCCTGAGCTAAATAAGAAGGTGATAGGTTCAGTGAGTTGTGGCAATAAGCTCACTGAACCCCATACAATCTCCTCAACTTTAGAAGACCCTGAAGATAAGAGTCTGAAGAATAGGCGGGATAAGTTTGAATGGATAAGATCAAGTACTTATCCATCTAAAGTCAAACTATCCTGAATAGGGTATGAAGACAAGGTCAATGTCATCAATGACCTTAGAAAGTGTGTTTGTCCTATTTTCCTTGATTAGAACTTGTAATAGAGACAAATGTACAAATGTACTTGTCCAATCAACATAGGGACACACATCACCCATATGGGTATGACCCCTACCCTAGCACTATAGATATAGAAGTCTTGTAAAGGAGTAGTTTATGTTTGTGCACTCAATGTTATAACATTCACAAACTCACCTACTCCTCCAAATCAACTAAGTCCCTAAACAAGTTTATTTGGTTAACATAGTTATCAACTTAGCATAATACTTTGGTTTGTGCTAAGTTGTTAGTGGGGAGATCACACACACAAATACAAGTCAATTAATCACCCAATGTGTTCCGCAACAAGGGGTATAATTCTAATAAGATATTATAAAGATTAATGTTGAAAATGTTTTGTGTTCTTACTTATTGTCTTTACGTTTAACAAAACCTTTTTCAATACATTACTTTCAAGTCATGAGTTAGTTGTATCTTAACTTTGTAGTTAGTGGTAAATAATTCAAAGGGAACAACAAGTGGTATTTGAGCATAAGGTTTATAAAACTTTTAACATAAAAATCTAATCAAAAAGTTTAAAAAACCTATATCCAAATATGGCTGCTAAAAGTAATGTACCCCAGCTGTTTGATAAGAAAGGAGATAGCTACTTTGCTATTGCTCCTCGACTAGAAGCTAGAAATTTTAACAAATGGAAAAAAGCGAATGCTTTGCTATTTGACTGGAATGGAACGCTATTACATTCAATGTATTAAGGATGGTCTTTTCAAACCCAAAATGACTAAAGGTGCCACTAACCTTAAGTCTTAATGGACCAATGATAAGAGGAGGGTGGTCAATCAAGACCAATGCCTTAAAAGCATCATTATATCATGCTTACTGAATGATATAATAGAGTCACTCATTAGCTGTGCTACAACTAAATCAACTTGGGCTGACTTGGTTCATAGCTTTGAGGGCCCCTCAAATACCAAGGAAAACAAGATCATGGATCTGAAACTTAAGTATAATACCTTCATAGCTAAACCCTCTAAAAGTCTCTCTCAGGTACTCGATACAAGACCCTGCTCAATAAGCTTTCCAATGATGATGTGACACTGTCTAAACACGAAATCAATGTTGGTTAAGTAAACAGTCTCCCTGAGAAGTGGCTTAGCTTATCTTAGGGACTAAGAAACGCTAATCATACACAAACCTTTGACCTTACCGACATATATGGAAGGTTTGTCTATGAAGACAACCTGATCTCAAGGAGATATCTTGAGACCAAAAAGGCCTTGATAACTACACCCTCACCACTTTCTATATCAACTACTTTCTTCTCTAACAATATTATTCAAGATTTCCAAGAAAATTATGATGATGAAGTTGATGAGAGAACCATTGAGAAATATCTAAGAGATTTAGATATCAAGTTTCATGAAAGAGCCCTTTTGGCTGGGTCAAAACATTTTATCAAAAGGAAAAACATTTTTTCTAGTCAAAAAGCAAATGAAAACAGTGAGTGTTTTAAGTGTGGTAAAAAAAGGCCACTTTGCAAGAGATTGTTTTTCAAAAATGTCTAAACCCTGTTATAGATCATCAGTGTCAAACTGTTCAGGGTCAAGTGGTTTTCCACCTAAGTTTACACCAAAACTCATTCAGTCTTCTCAACAAGTTCAAAGTAGTCAAAATGAACCTAAAATTTCAAAAGATTACAAGACTGAGTACAAGAAGGTAAAAGCTAAACTTGCACTCCTTGAAGCTAGATCTTCAAGTACTTAGTCTCCAAAACCTTTTTAGTCTAAACAAGGGTTTAGTACTTAGACTTTTGACTGGATAAGAAGAAGTATCTTATGTATAGAAAATAACAACTAGTCAAGGTGTTGATGGCTCTCGCTGATGATGAGCTTGCAGTTAGAAAGAATCTTGCCAGAAATGGTGAATGGATTGACATCACCGTGAGAAAGGTAAATATTCTTCTTTTTATGGATAAATATGTTGACTAGAAAATTACCTTAAGTACATTAACATTGAACTTAAGTTTCTTGAAGAGCAAAGATTAAATTTGTTATCTAAATACAACAAACTTGTTTTTGAACTGAACAAGTGTAGAGATGACCTACTTGTTTTTAAACAAGCCAAGCTTGAGGCTATTACTTTTCAACTTCAAAACACTGAACTTATCAAACAAAATCTTGCTCTTCAAGAACAACTTAAGGAAAAAAACATGTTAATGAGAAATGGTTGAACAGTTCAAACAAAGTAAGTCAATGCATAAATGAGCAAATTCCAAATAAAAAAAAGAATTTTTTTGGAATTAATCAGCTCACTGAATCATCATCCAAAAATGATGTAAAAGAAAACCCATTCATACCTGCCTCTCTGGATTATGATCATGAAATGATCCCAAAATCTAAAGATTGGGTTGAAAGACACAACCATGACAACAAACTGCCAAATTTCAACACTAGAAGAATTCTAGTTCCTGAAAGTCAGGCTATAAAAGAGTGTCTAAAACTCACTAAGGCACTCACTGACCCTAAGTCTTCCAAAGAATCATGAACAAAACCTCTAACACCCTAACCTCCTCTGAAGTATCTTCAGGGAGCTTCTCCATGCTTTGAGGTAATGCCATTAAATTACCAAGATCACTCTCCAAGGGAGAGACCTGGTTTAGGTACCATGAAACATACAAAGCCTAAGACACAAGAATCTTCAAGTAAGAGTATCTCAGGACCTATCACTGTTTGTAATACACTAACATTCACTTCTTCAGTTCCTACTAAAGTCAAAAACACTAAACAAGAATCCAAAATAGATGAAATGATAAAGCCTGTTCAAATGCTGATGGATGAGAAGATTAACTCAACTTAGAAGATTCAGGAATCTAAATCTATGATTCCACGGCCTGAATCATCTAACTCAGTTAGCTCATCTAAAATCAGTCGGGAAGCTAAGCCCAAGGTTTAGAATACTGACTCATCCAAATCGGTCAAACCAAAAGCCTTACAAAAACCAAAGCTGAAATGTGAGCTTTGCTTTTACACAAATCATTCCACTGATGATCATTATAGAATTCTCTATTGTATGAAATGCAAAGGAGAGGATCATAGAACCTCATATCACAATATGTATGTTGCATTACTAAAAATAGTAAAAACTACAAGGCAAAGCCTTATCAGTATGCTTCACCATTAAAACAAATCTTGAAAGCAAAGGCAAAGCCTTTCCCACCATGCACTTACTGTAACTTTAATGACCATCGTCCTAATGATTGTCAAAATTACCATAAAGGTGCAATATGTGAAAGCTATTACCATTCCACCTCAAGACACAATCGTGTCATCTTTGTCAGAGGAGGTGTGCTAGCTAAGTCATCTCAGTCTAGTGAGTCCTCAGTTGGTTTGAGTTGTAATACTTATGGAAGTAATGTTCACTCAACCATTAACCATAATGACTTTGACCATTTTAAAAGAGGTAAGAAAATTCAGGCTACTAGAGCCAAAGCGCCCACAAAGAGGTGGGTTCACAAGAGAAACTAACTCAATTTATTATTTGTGCAGAGACACATCAAGGAGCCCATCTGGTACCTGAACAGTGGATGCTTAAGGAGTATGACTGGTGTCAAGAGTTATCTTTTTTTGGATTTTTGAAATATTTAACAAAAATGAAACTTTCGAGGACGAAAGGATCTTCAAACCAAATCAACAAACGTAAACGACGGAATCTTTAACACAAGTCCCCAGCAACGGCGCCAAAAATTGATACGCAATAAAATATACAATATAATACCACAAGAGCAATTAAGAAAATTCCTTAGGGAATTTTCACTCTTAAAAGATATATATAATATATAATACGTATATTTAACCGGGAAGTATGATCACCCGAGTCGTTTCCCCAACGACTTGCGAAATTGAAACCACGTTTTAGCTCGGATTATGATTTGAATGAGAGAAAGGATATTTTTGATTATCTATAACTACTAAATAAAAGCAAAAATAAACAATTAAAATCAATTAAACACTTAAACAAATTAATGGGAGCAATTAAAAGCGACAAATAAGCAAATACACTAAAATTAACTCCTAAAAATGCAAACTGAATTTCTAAACCTAAGAAAGGGCAAAATAAAATTTTAAGAAAAAGAAAAACATTTTTTTGATTATTTTTGAATTTATTATGAATTAAAAACTAATTTAATCTAATTAATTCCTAAAAAAGCAAATTAAGTCCTAAAAATTTAGAAAAATGATTTTTAAACATAGAAAAGTCTAAAATAACATAAAAACTCAAAAAACTATTTTTAAATATTTAAAAAAAAAATAATCCTATTTTTAAACTTAGAATTAATAGCTCAAAAATGAAAATTAAAATCTAAAAGTGGTGAAAATGATTTTTCTTAATGTAAACCTAAAGCTATTTTTTATAAAACTAAAAACTATTTTTTTGTAATTTTCCGAAACTATTTTTCTACTTTTTATGTATTTTCTAAGATTTTAACTTTCGAAAAATGATTAAAAAAATCTACTTAATGAAAAATTACCAAAAAATCAGGAAAAATCTAAAAATTAACAAAGTTCAAATGAAAAATGAAAGGATAAGTACAGCTTATCAAATAAGCTGTGAAAACAGCTTATTATGCTACGGCTTTTTAATTAAAAAGGAAATGAAAACGACTACAAGTATTAAATGTGGGAAAAGGTGAATGGATGAGCTATTGTAGCAAAGTGTTAAGACGTATGGTTGTTGAGTGTGAGGTCGTGGGTTCGAGGTTGGCAGACACCCCTTTTTGCTATTTTTTAGTTTTTTGAAAATTTTAAAAAACAAAAGCTAAAAACTAAAGATTATAAGTTTTTAAACAACTTTAATTAAGACAACACTAGCTTAAACTCAAAATTAAGCTCAAAATCAGCTTAATAATAAGCTGATTGCAGAAAGTGGGCTTTTGAGCTCACTTTCACTTAAACACTTGATAAAAGCTCAAATTAAGCTTAATTTAAAAACTAAAACCTGTTCTAGACTCCTTATGATATGCTTAAGTTAGAATTAAGAAGCTTATTGAACTAGAATCATACTAAGCTAACTGAATTTTGAAGGAAAACTAGTAAACTCAGGTTTTTACTCAAAAAGCTCAAAGTTAAGAAAAGCTAAAATGCTTAAGAAGCCAAAACAGAAGCTGAGCTTATGCTCACTTATCAATCAACTAACAAGCTACTTATTCAAATCATAAAAACAAATTCTACAAGCTAGAAATCAAATTTAAAGGCTAATAATCTATTACATACTGTTTTGGTCTTTTTTTTTAAAGAATTTTTATGACTTTAAAGCTGAAATGTACCTAAGTAAATAAGCTAAGAAATTAAAAACAAGCCTTAAACTATGCTAATCTATGACTAAACTTAAAGCTACTAAAATTTAAGATACTAAAACTAACCTAAACTTAAACTAGAAATGACAGCAGTAGTAACAAAGGTTACTACTGCTAGCACAAATGAACAAAAGTTAAATCCAACTTGCAGGATACCTCTTTGGTTACAACTGCACTAAACACTCTTGTTGAGTGTGTACAAACACAAAACAGGCAAGAACCAAACCTTAGATGGCTTGGTTTAAAATTTGCACAAGTGAAAATCAAATGAACAACTCCCCTGGTGCTGAGACAACTAATTAGTCCATAAAATGAATTAAAACTTAAACTCTTGCTGCAAATCTACTTAAAACTTAATCAAAAATGAACATCTAACTATCCAAAGTGAAAGCACTAAGTTTCTTTGACTTTTGATGGTCAAATAACACTAACCCAAACACCCCTTTAAATTGTGACAGCTTTGAATAAGCTTATGCTTTTAAAATCTAATGATCTAATTCTAATAACCAGTGGCCGCTTATTGCTCGCTTGTCATCTCTGTAGTGTTTTGTGTAGTGAGTAGTTTGTACTTTATTTTAAAACTGAAATCAAGCGGAAATACAAAGCCTGGGAAGAAAAGCTTTGGTTTTACAAATTTTTACAAACTAAGGAATGTTTTAAAGAGAAACAAAATGCCCTGCTTCCTGGTTTGGCTTCCTCCTGGTGCTGTATTGAATCACTTGATTCTTCAGGAGTATATATAATTGATTGAACGATGATATATGAACTTTATGAACTATGGTTAAATATAAAACGAAGTATTTAGGGAATGAATAAGATGAAATTAATTTACATTTATTCATATCAACCTTCTTTCTTCCCCATCCTTCATCCATCATAAGCATTTTAAAAAGGTGTCTATGGTCAGTAAGTAAATTCTCCATTTGGATGGATGAAGACACATCATTTGGAAAAGGTGGGATGGCTGGAAGGGAGTAAGTAAATGGAATGTTCTGGTGGTGGGGGGGAACGTGTTGTGGTTTGGAATTGGTAAAAATGCACCATTCTTTGAATGTATTTGAATAGTGAAAGCCTTTGGATTTATCCAAGGATACTAAACCTTACATCAAGTTAAGGAGTTAAAGATATGTTCATTGGAATCAACTTTGGAGTCTGATATAACTCTTTAGATCGTTTAAGCTTAGTTTGTTTAGAACTTTATCTAGGATCATGATAACAAAGACAATAACATATATGCATAACGGAATTAAACATAAGAACAATGTTATCATCAACAAGGTTTTTCTTCATTAACATACACTCTAACAATTACTCCAAGCTCCAGTTCTACTTTGATCAATAGTAGAACAATTACACACTAACAGGATCAATGAAACATTGACCTTGGGGCTACACCACACAAACTAGACATCTACATCTTCCTGGATACACACACACGTTTTTCTTTTGTGTATATCAACTACGTGCCTAATGATCTCTTTATATAGTAGAGATCATCTAGGTTTACAAAGGATAAGAACAAATATAATTAGGAAACAAATAATATCTTCCTAACTTTTATCTTATTCATTTGTCTTGTCTGTACATGTGTTTTTAAATTCCCAATCACTTGATCTTGTGGATGATCTTTAAGAAATTTGTTGGAATGACCATCAGGAACTATATAAGATGAAGCCACATTATTTATGTCAACTTCTTCTTCTACATCTTCATCGTCATAAGCATTACCAAAAATTCTAGTATCATGCATTGGAGTCACATTTGGAACATGTGGAAGAGCAGATGCATTTTTGAAAGGAGAAAATCATTCAAAAAGATATTCCTCAAATGCATTAGCAGTACTATCAAAGGTTCGAGCAGTATTAACTAGTGATGATGGACCAACATTAGCAAATGATGGTCCAGCAGTACTAACAGGTGTACTAGCAGTATTAATACTGTTAGTACTATTAATTTGTTCAGTCTGCATTTCCTTTTGAATTAGCCTTTCAAACTCACTTCTTGTGGCTTGTTCATCATTCCCACCTTTATTAGAAGCTCCACTTTCATCCACTTCAATAGCCTTCTTTCCAGCATCTACTTTACTGTCCTTAGGATCTTGAGAGATTAATGGATCAGTTATGCATAGAGGTATCAGGATGTACTCTTGAGCAGGTTCTTTTTCCTTTTCAGCTTGACCTGCAACAATGTTATCTCTATTTCTTGCAATATCATTAGCTTGATGTCCTGCAACAATTGGCACATAGTTCATAGACATTTTCAAAGAATCAACATCAAAAAGCTAGTTTGGTCCATTTCCTTTCACATTAGGTGTATTTTAAAGAAATCTAATGTTTAAGGTCTCTTCAACTATCCTTGTCCTTTTGTTAAATACTCCTATAGCCTTACTAACCACAGAATACCCAATAAAAAAATCCCTCATCAGCTTTTCCATCAAACTTGCTTAGATGATCCCTGGTATTTAAGATGGTAATAGGATACCTAAAAGGTTTCATGAAGTCTATTGGGGGGGGTCTCCCACGAATACGTTCATAAGGTGTCTTGTTATGAGGCTTAATGACTAAGGCCCTATTTAGCACATAGAAAGCCCAAAGGGTGGTTGACAACTTAGAGTTAACTAACATAGTTCTTGTAGCCTCAATCAGTGTTCTGTTCTTCATTTCAGCTATACCATTCTGCTGAGGAGTCCTAGCAACACTGAATTCCCTCTTAATTCCTTTCATTTCACAAAACTGATTCATTACACTATTTTTGAACTCAGTTTCATTATCACACCTGATAACTTTTACTTTATAGTCTAGTTGATTTTATATTCCTATTATGAAAGTCTTTAAGATTCCACTGATTTCATCCTTAGTGGCCAAATAGAATACCTAAGAAAATCTACTAAAGTCATCAGTGACAACTAGGTAATAAGACTTTTTCATTAAACTCTTAACATTTGTAGGACCAAATAAGTCCATATGAAGCATATGTAAGGGTTTGATGATTGAGTTCACAAGTTTGGTCTTATAGGAGGCTTTGTGTTGCTTTCCTTTCTGACAAGCAACACAAGAATGATCATTTTCAAAAATCTTTGAGGGTAATCCTCTAACAAGATTTCCCCTCACAAGTTTGTTCATTGTTTTATAATTAATGTGCCCAAGCCTCCTGTGCCATATATTGGATTCATCAATTATGGCTTTAGCAAAGAGGCAAGTTAAACCTCTAGTGAGAACAACACTCTTTAGGTCAACACTGTAAATGTTATCCTTTCTTGAAACTCTCAGCAAGACTTGACTTTCATCAAGTAGCTTAAAGTCAAAAGATAAGACAAGACATTCAGTGTCAGTAAAAAGAACATTGTTCTTTTTGTCACACATTTGTGACACACTAAACAGGTTATACTTAAGCTCCTTACAAAAGTACACATCATTAAAATCCAATGATCCTGTTTTGATTTTACCTTTTCTAGAAATTCTACCTTAATCATCTCCAAAGGAAACAAATCCACCATCATAGTCTTTATACTCAGTAAGATAACATTTTTTTTCTGTCATGTGCCTAGAACAACCACTGTCAATTACTCATTTTTCCTTATATTCTTTTTGCTGTGGGTTGCCCTGCACATGTAATAAGAGAATTAGGCTCTTTTGAGGACCCAAGCCATTATAGATTTGGATCTGCCTCATGCATCATTATAAGAATATTTCTTGAAGGTGTTTGATGCACTGCTATGTTTAGCTTTCCAAACCCAGCATGCTGAGGCCTTAACAGCATTAGCCCCTATTCCTTTATTTTCACTTACTATTGCTCTTTCCCTAGCAGTAGTATCATTTACCCTGACAGTATTAACCTTTTTATTGAAAATACTGTTATTGTTTGGTGAATACTTGTTGAAAGGCCTTGTAACATGTGAACGTCCTCTTTTGAAAGTATTTGACATTGGTCTAGGACAATTCAAAGTTGATTTTGAGACAGCAGTATTAACTGGTCTGACAGTATTAATTACTTTTGAGTCGGCAGTAGTAACTGGTCTGACAGTATTACGTTTGTCAGTCCTAGTTAAAATTGCTTGTGGAACAAATCTTCTATTGGGGTGAGGGTGGGTCATTTTATTAGCAAAGTTCTTGTGGTTCACCCTACTTGTGTTGTTCCACACTGGTCTTACAACTTTTTGATCACACACATAATGAAGATGCTCAAAACTACCACAAACAAAACAAGCTTTATTTATCATTTTGAAGTTACTTCCTAGTCTTTGGGACATAAGATTATTCCAATTTCTTTGGTTCCCTCTAGGATAGTGTTTGTTTTGTTTAGGTGTTTCTACTGTTTCCCTAGTAGTCTTAACAAATTTTATCTTTTTAGTGCTAGGTCTAACAGTTTTAACCTTATCAATAGGTTCTACCTCACTTTCATTATTAGAATTCCAATCCTCAATGATTGGAGGTCTAAAGCTATTTTTCTCAACAGACTCATGTTTTGATTCAACAATGTTAACATCACTAGGTGTAACATTAGAAACAACATCCAAAGACTTACTTTTAACTTGTTCATCTATAAACATTAGATCAGGTTTGGGGGTATGAAAGTCCCTGTTAAAGGTAGGGGAACTGCGTGATATCCCTTATCTGATCTAGACTTATCATTCTTCGGGTATTCTATCCTCTCAGATGAATTCACAAAACTTTCTACTGCAAGAGAAACTGTACTATATCCTAGTCCTGTTTTAAACTTGTCAATTACTTGACTTTCCAGCAAATTGTTTAAAGATTTAGATGAATTTTGAAATTTCTATAATATTAGTTTTAACTCATCTCTCTCATTTTCTACCTTTTCCAATTTCTTTTTGTTCTCAACTAAAGCATTATCTCTGAGATTAACTTCAAGGTTTAATACATTAATTTTCTCTTCTAACACAGCCTCATTTTTCTTATAGTGGCCTAGTCTAGCTTCTACTGATTGTAAACTTGCTTTATAAGATACTAAATTAAATTGAGACTTTTTGTAATCTGAAGACTAACTATCATATTGTTCTTTAAGAGTATCATAAGCTTTTACACATGTTTTAGAACAAGAATCTACCTTAGAATCTGAATTGAAAGAACTTCCTGAAGATGTATATGCCATTAATGCATAGTTTGTAGCTTCCTCTTCTTCAGCTTGGTAGCTCCAATCATACCCTCTAATTCTATCTTGAGCAATTAAGGCATTTTGAGTGGAAGACTCCATTGTGATAGTTCTTGTATCATTGTCTCTTCCTTTGTTTTCCTGATTCTTTGGAGCCCTACATTCTCTTGCAAAGTGTCCATTTTTATGACAATTATTGCATTCCACCTTTGACCTGTCAAATCCAATTCTTTAACCATTTATGTCCAAATTCCTTCCTGTTCTTTTGATGAACCTTCTAGCTCTGATTGTCAGAATGACCATTTCCTATTTTAGATCCATTTCTTCCAGATCATTAGGATGAATTTGTTCTAGGTCCTCTTGAGAAAGTTGAGGAGAGTTGATCTGACTTGCAAGGAAAGCACATATCACAGCATCACTAAGGTTATCTACATATGTAGAGTTAATAGCATTACCTTGAGTATGAGCAGTACTAACTCCACAAGCAGTGGTATCTGCTTAATTTGTACCGCTTGTGTTATTAGTGTTGTTGGAGCTGTTGGAGGATACAAAAGCCACATTCTGTAGATTTTGGCTTGTGCTTGTTGTTCCTAAAAGTTCAGGTTTATATATCTTCACGTTGTTGTACAAGTCATCCAAACTGATGGTCTTTATTTTTACCTTGTTTCTCCAGATTAAAGTATGAGTCTTCTATTCAGATGGAAGACTTCTCAACAGTTTTAAGTTCATATCTTCTTGCTCAATAACTTATCCTTGAATCTCTAACTGACTAATAAGTTTTTGTAACCTATCAAAAGTTTAATCCATTATTTTTGAACTTAATCCTGCAAAGTTCTCATATTATTGCTTGAGAAGTGTCCTCTAAACCTTCTTGGATTCCTTGTTTCCTCCATGCCTCTTCTCTATGGCTTCCATGAGCAATTTTGCATCTTGATATGAATGGAACTTTAATTGATACTTATTTGGGAGCGCCATCAACAGAGTTCCTCTGGCTTTCATCTCATTCTTCCTGTCTAACTTTTCTTCTATAGAAGTAGGTTCATAAACCTGCTCAACATTTCTAACAGTTTTCTTCAGCACTTTGTTACCATTCTTAATTACCTCCCAAAGAGAGTAATCAATCATAAGAAAGTATTATTCTATCCTCATTAACCAGAGATCATAGTCCTCTGGGTTAAGGATAGGGAGTCTTGCAGTCAAAGTGGTAGTAGTAGTTCCTACCTCCATCTTATTAATGAGAAATTAATCTAGTTAAACAAGTTTATTTCTTCTTAGTCAAAGCTTCACAACATGCTCTGATACCACTTGTGGAGTTTAATATAACTCTTTAGATCGTTTAAGCTTAGTTTGTTTAGATCTTATATCTAGGATTAACAATAACAATGAAAACAATATGCACAACGGAATTAAATAAAGAACATCAAATTTATTAAACAAGGTTTTATTACCAAACGTTTCCATCAAGCCTCGATATTATTTGATCAGAATAATACAGTTACTTGACTCTAACAGTAACATGGATCAAGGAAAACCTTGATTACCTTGAGGCTACACCACCACCATACTAGACGTCTACATTGATCCAGTATACACACACACACACACACACACACACACACTTTTTTGGATGCTAAAACTATGTGACTATGATCTCTTTATATAGAGAGTTCATGACTTACAAAGGAAGTTAACATAAAGATATAAACAAGTAAATCTTTTAAACATTTAACAAAAATCTTCTATTGTCTTTATCTTCTTAAGGAGATCTTCCAGAATCTTTATCTTTTGATATCTTTGACCAAATCTTCCATAATTCTCTACCAGCTTGTAGAATTCATTAATGATGATTTTGATCCTTTTGTTTCATTCTTTTATTTATTTTGTCTCATTAAATCTAGAATCCTAAAAAGTACGAGGTGGGCTTGGGGGAGCATCAAGCCCCAACGGGCCCCCCCGATTAAATCCCTGACAGGGATCGGGGCGGGTTTGGGGAACACTTTAATAAGCGGGTTTGGGGATGGCGATGGTCGCCCCGCCCCAAACCCGCCCTGTTACCATCCCTACATGTATTACTCCCTAGATTGCTTTTCCTAGTATTGTTTCCTTGTCACACTCGTGATGATCTATGTAATTATTTCCTAAGTTATGCACGAATTACACAAACCCGTTGTCTACTTAGTATTCTACTAGAGCAACGCACAAGCAAGGTAGTATAAAGACTATTATAAGGCCCCTAGGGGTACACTAAGTGCATGTGAAATATATTAAAAGTGGATCAACCATATT